>VZTO01016757.1:12695-53106 GCA_013400615.1 Syrrhaptes paradoxus | reverse complement strand
AAGGTCCCTTCCAAGCCAAACCATTCTACTGTTCGATGAATCACTGTAAAGCATTAACTCACCTTTTCTCATACACTTATTTCAACTACTGAATTGAGTAAAATATACACCACTTCACCTTTGCTAAAGGTCCAATATGACAAATTTTATTTTTGTGACATTTCAACAACTGACTCTGCACCAGAAGAGCTTTCCCTGCTCTTCATTAAATAGCCCACGTGCCCTCTGCCAAGCCTCACAGCCACTGTCAGAAAAGATCTATTCCTGTATCACCTAAGAAGAACAGAAACCAGAAAACAGACAACCATGCAAACTGAAGCATTATGCACCTGAGTTCACAAAACAGTGCTTCCAGAAAAGCTTCTGACAGAACTGCTTATTTTAATTTTAAAACACTGTATATCTCCTTAAAATACAGCTTACTAAACTCCTGACTTATGGCTAATGATATTTCTACCCAGCAAATTGATAACTTAGCTATCCCAAAAAGTTTGGCATAATGACAGCAATGTGTTTTATATTGGCCAAGTTGATTTCTGTGTTCAGATATGCTCAAAAATATCAAGGTGTGTACTATAAACTTGGATTACAACTATCTGCTTTTTATTGTTGGAGCAACTCTTTCATATTTCTTCGTTCTTTTCCATTGACAAGTTATGTCTGAAAATTTGCTGGTTTTCTTGTTCAAGCAATTGATTTTACAGTTAAAGACGTTGCACACTAGTGGCTTCAAGCATGCTGGAAAGACAAGTAGGCTCCATTTTCTTTAGTCTCATCCATCAACACAGACAGATTTTCCAAATGCACCTTTCACTTTCACAGGAATGCTGGACTTAACGCTTGTTAGAAAACACTAATAGCTAATAGAAAATACTTATAGCTAGGGCCTGAGGCACAATAATTTCCTCACAAACGCGCATTGTAACAGACTTGTGACACTGAACCACTGTAGCGAGAGAAACCAATGCAATTGTAAAAGCTAGCAGTGATTTTTAGGTTGTTTTTCAGTTTTTTCCCCTATCTAATTCTAGTATGACATTACCTTTTCTTCATTCTTTTCCTTCACAATAAGAAATACGTTTGCATTGATGCACAGTATTTTCTGGAAACGTGGATGTATTTCACTCATGGCTAACAGGACATTTTCTCATACAAATTTGAGCAGATGATACTGAGTGAAAAGTTGGGCCCGAACATTTGCCACATTGTTGGCAGATAATCATCGCATTTTCTCATTCTCCACTTCAAACGAGTTAAAATCAGATCTCTGATATGATGTGGGGGAAAAGTGTGTTATCTAGTATCGCCTTTATCTACAAGAGTTCATTCTGAACACAGAAAAATGGGTATTCATCCCTCCAAAATACTCAGAAGTGAATGTAACAGATGGAGCTAAAGGAATAGTTATTGCTGCAGGACAGGACTGGACTGCTACAAGCTCTCATGGCTGACAGAACAGCTTTAAAACCCACCTACAAATATGGCTGTAAAAGAAGAGCAGCACTCTTAGCAGTCTGTCTGCTAAGCCAGACAGACCAAAGTGAGCGCATAATGTAGCCTGGTGTATCCTATTCCAAGTTTATTGCAACATCCTGATCCTTATCTTCAAAGCACTAATTAAATATAATTCAAAATAAACTCTGTTCATGCAACAGTGCCGTTACAGTTCCTGAGTGAAAGACAGAGGGAAGCCCTCCACCAAATTGGGTGAGTGTTGTCTCAAGCCCCTGAGAGGAAAGTAGGAAAGTCAAGTTCCTATAAATCCAGGATTTTGTTCCTCCCTTACACAGCCATTTTCATAACAATAACTCAATGGCCAAATGCATGGAGGATTAAATTTCAAAGCCAGCTACTAAGCTGATATGAATGTTCACGGTTTCACTGAACTCAAAGCAGATGTACCTGTTCATGACACCTCAAGGTCTGGAGCACAGGGCAACCCGTGGGTGAGACTGCACTCTTTTTAGGGCTAGAGGGGAGATCTCAGCTCTGCTCTGAACCCTTCCAGGAAGCAAAGGAGCCTGAAGTATGTAAGACTGACACCTAACTGACATTTCTAGATGGGCTAGACCTGAAAACAGAAGAAAAACACAGGCTTATCACAGTTGTGGCTCTGAGATGGTGCAATCTATATAGCTTGTATGTTAGCTATATGTGGGGTGCTATTTGTTGGAAGCTGCAAGAGATTTTGTTAACCATCAAGGCAGCAGATTGGGAAGAAGACAACATGTGATACTAATCACAGTAGGTCCCCAAGCCGTGTAATTTTTCCTGGATGCTTAATTTTTTTAGCTGACCAGCTTTTCTAGATGACTTTCCAAACACATTAAGAATAAAGTGCTGGGCAATTCTACAGCACAGCCTCCTGCTCACAAAGATCAGGCATATTCCTGTGTATATCCATTCTCATCATCCAGGCCATGTTAACTCTGAATAGGTCATCCATACACACAATGATTTTCAAAATATAACGCCAGAAAAATTAATGAGATGCAAATACATAGTATTTCCAAGACCCTCAACAAGACAGTACAACATCCAGTTTCACTGGTGATTTAATTCAACAGGCTTTAGTATTGCTAATACTAATACTTTAGTCATACTCATATCTGTTAAGCCCCTAACATCTGTAACTTTCTCCATGACTACAAATAAGTTTTTGGTATATATTTGTAGACCCTCTTTAACATCCATTTGCATAAGATTTGATGAGAAATTTTGTGAGGAAAAGAAAAGCACAAATTCAAGTTCTGTGGTGTTCTCTACTCTGCTTATGACTTCAGTTGAGCACACGCATAAATGACTTGTGAAATTAGACTGATTTAATCAAGTTCTTAAACTGAGCGTTCACCTCTACATACATTAAATGATTCCCTTGTAAAAACAATTTTAGTGTTGTGACTAAGAATATTATTTTTCTCAAAATTCTCGTTAAATGTCTTACCAACCATGTGCATGTTTTTACATGTCACTAACAGCATGCAGGAAAAGCAGCCCTACTGGACTTTCCTTATGAAATCATCAAATTCCCCTACTATAACCATGTTCCATTTGAATGTTGTGGCGTTTTTTTTCCTTTTGCTTTGAAATAGTTTTTCTTCTTCTTTTGGATTGAATTACATTTAAAACATCAAAAAAGTCATTACTTCAATATCAAGGGGAAAAAAAAGATTCACACAGGCACAGAGAACAACTTGATAGTTAAAATTCTTATTTAACCTTGCAATCTGGGACCCAGATAGAAGCAAAGTAGACAAAAAAATTAAAACAAGATGTGAGATAGGAATCTTTAATCAACCTCATTGTATCAGCCTGGGTCCAGCATTCCACCCCGTCTTCTGAGGTTACCCAGCACCACTTTGAAAATGGATTACTTTCCACCAAAAACAATGCCAAAAAGGGGCTTTAGCTCCCCTGGGGGAAATTAGAACAGTCTGGATCATCAAATGGGAAAAAATAATCATTATCAGTAGCAGTCAGAAACAGGGGAAAAGAAAAGGTGAAACCAGACTCAGGTTTTGGACCACTTAATGCCTTAGACGTACCTCTGAAGAATGAGGTGGAGTGGAGAAAGCCTGCGGGTTTGTGATGCAAAGGAACATTTACTTCTTTAGTGGATGATATAAACACCTGTGTTTTTGGTTTTTTTTTCCAAAAAGTTTGGTTTAGAAATGTACTTTTTGTAAACAGTCAGTAGCTAGTCCTGGAGAGGGTGAGGTACTGATACAGTATTGTACATTTTCTATTACCAGTCCAGAGGGAATACCAACAGATACAAAAGATTATACATATTACCTCATACGTACTAACAGATGAAAAGGACTTAATATGGCTTAGTACATATATGTCTTTAACCTGCTGTCCCTTGTTTTGAGTAAGAGAAATTTAACAACAGCCTCACCATTACCATCAAACCAAAACTCCACCAGGATGCAGGCGATCCACCATAGACCTCCACAGGGCCCTGGGGTGCCAGCTGCCAGCATGAACAAACGCCACAAGTCCATTTACAACCAGGCTAACTATAACTTGCAATACGATGCAAAAGCTTAATTACAACTTCAGCAGCAACAACATACAGCTAGCAGAAACACTGCGGAAGTGGTGAAATATCATTTCCCAGATGCTGTGAGATTGAATCATGTGTTATGGCACGTAGTCAAGTAAGGCAACATCCTTGATAGCTTAGTTTACCCACTTATTAAAAAAAAAAGTAAAAATTAAGGAGCTTTTCTGAAAGCACTGTTAGCTTTCATTGTCTCCTAGTTTTGTCTGTTAAAAACCAAACTATCTTGCATGAACTTTCTGTGCTACCAATGAATGCTAGAAGAAAACTTGGTTGACATGGATATTTCCTATTTACTTAACTTCTAGCCTTGGCCCTGCTATAGCCCTCTTCCACAGTCCTACAGCAGTATACTGCTGACCTCAGTTATGAATTAAAGTTCCCTGGAAGTCAACAGCACGTAACCATACACCTATAATTAAGTACATAGTTTGATGCTTTGTTAAACAGGGAAAGACTGATAAATTGCTGCCTATATAATTGATGATGAAATAGTAGTAATGTACATTTAAATTGGGATTATGATGTATATGCCAGGGATCTATTAGCCATTGATGATTGGAGAGTGGTCTACAGCCAGCCTGCAACAGGCTACTGGCACACATTGGCCTGGTCACACATGGTTGGATGTGTCTTGCAAAGGACCAGCAGTGGACCCAAGAGCCTGGGATTTGCTAATAATGCTCTTCTCTTTAAATAACATGGCAGAAGAAGGGTATTGCTAACTTCTAATATCCAGTCTAACATCTATATAATACCAATTTGAAAGAGGAGGCTCTTTCTCTTCACTAACAAATAAGTCATCTAAGATTAACTTTCTTCCTCACTGTGACACCACAGGTGCCTCTTACCCAGAGTAAGGGCAGTGACACTACTGCAGTCATGCTGCTGGAATTTTAATCACCTCCCCAGTAACTTTGTTCAGAGCAAATTTAGACCACAGTGCTAAAATTATCAAGCAACTTCTGATAATGCATCTATAAAAGCATCTTTTGATGCTTAGATGGGTAAAACTGCAGCAGAACTAGCAATAGGATGGAATATAATGAGAACAAGCTAGAAAGGCTAGACAGTAAATTGCTTGTAGTCCTTCTTTCTCACTAATTTAAAATATTATTTCCTGCGCTCTTTGCCTATCCCTGTACAGAAGTATCGCTGGGTGCCTACAGTGAACTTGGAGCTGGGTGCCAAAATGATAGCTGTTACAGTGCTGAGACTACAAGGTCTGCAGTGGACAATACACTACTCAAAGTGAGCAAGGGCCACAGAGCCAGCAGCCCTACACAAATAGAGCAGAGCAAGTAAAAGTAAAGCATCAAAATCCTTATAGAATTTGACCAAAAAAAAAACCAGTGGAAAAGATTGAACGACTTCTACTGCTGAGTATATTAGAGCAGGTCAGAGCTTTTGAGAAGGCAAGAAACCATGTGTCACAGCTGTGGCAGCTGTATTCCTCCTGCATCCTATTAGAGGGATTTGTCCCAAGACTTAATTGGTAATTTCACTATTCTTTCTTTGTTCAGCAGCGTTAACAGATTTTTCACCGCCTTTGCTGTGGAGAAGGCACCAGCATAGCAGGGCTGCAAATTAGACTGTAGGTGCATTGCAAATTCCAGGGGTTCATTTTCCACAGAAAGTCAAAACCACCTTTAAGTGCATAAAGCAGCTGTCCCACCACACTCTCACAGTAAGCCTGCCATACCTTTGGTTAACTTCTGGAACACAGACAGGGACTAAGCTCTCTTCCAAGAGAGTCAAAGAATAATGAAAAGCAACTTTGATGCTACCTGAAACCAAACTATTCAAAGCACATTGCCAGCATTCCTCAGCTACAGGCACTGAGCCAGGACATGGAGATAGTCATTCAGGCTGGCAATGGGGGAGGGAAAAAGAAGCTTAAGGACATGAGAGCTGAAGCACTCTGGTCAAGAAAATCTAGACAGAACTTAATCTGCAAGGTAGCAATACAGTCATGTTTCTCCTCCATCTCACTTTCATTAGGTGCATTAGATAATTAAAATAATCACATTGTAATTTTTTTTTCTTTTTTTTGCTTGTCTCTTTTATCTGTTCCATAGGAAATGAGGACCCATACCAAGCAAACCAATTCTCTCTCATCTGGCATCACAATTTCCAACTGTGGCTAACATTCCTTGTTTCAAGAGGGCAAACTGCCCAGCATAATGCCCAGCCAACAGTGGAAGAGTTTACATGGTGGAAAAGTTTCTCCTCATCTCCCAATCATGAACCACACCCTGCAAGTCTGAGATTTGACAACCATAATTATCTTACTTTTAAGTATCTACCAATATATATCAACCAACCAAGATAAAACAGTTCTTTCAATACTGCAGAGTCTGTTCTTTGACCTGATAATCTTCTGCAGCAGTGAAGTTTGCACATTGTAGAAAAAATTCTGTCGTGGCTAAAAACAGCCCCTGGGACACTGGGCTGTTTTTCTCCTTGTGTTATGAAAGCTATCAGGGGAAAACGGAAGAGCAGAGGCATCTCTATGTCACTACAGTATTCAACAGCAACTTTCTGTGACTCAGTCACTTGAAAATAAGTCCCTGGAAATTTCTTAGTAATTCTAACTGCAATTTCAACCCCACCAACTACAGCAACTTTTGAGTTGTTAACAATAGCTAACATGCCCTGTTCCAGCTACTGTGTCATATAGATCTATCCCAAGCAGGTCTACAAAGCAGAAGCAGCAGCAGTCCCTGCAAGCCTCAATAAACTTCCTGAAGTTGGAGAGCGAACAGAGGGTAGAATGATGTCTTTGTGTCCTTACCTACCCTACGCTCCCCTCGCTCCCACCAGCAGAACCTGTGTTCTGCTTCCTTTTCAACTTCCAGCAAAGACGGCCTTAAAAGTAGGTTATGCACTATATAAATCACTACTCCACTTGAGAAGACCAACCCAAGCAGAATATACTCTGGCCTTCAGCTTTTGCCTTCTTGTATGTAGGAACCAACAAAGACTCCCCTGCAGGCAGGTACCAGACTTTGTCTTCTAGGGCTCTTCAGGCACAAGAAGACCAGCCATTAGGAAGCATTTCTTTACCAAGAGGTGGTCAAACAGTGGAACAGGCTTCCTAGAGAGGTGGTCAATGCCCCAACCCTGTCAGAGTTTAAGAGGCATTTGGACAATGCCCTTAATAACATGTTTTAACTTTCAGTCAGCCCTGGTCAGGCAATTGGACTAGATGTTTGCTGTAGGTCCCTTCCAACTGAAATAGTCTTGTCTATTATATTCTAAGAAGGAAGTCAATCTGAATTGTCCTCCTCCAGTGCTCAGCAAGTGTAGAATGGTGAAACTGTAGAAAAGGATTTGCACTCATAGAAGGGAAAGGCAGAACACAACACCCCAAAAAGTGATTCCAAAGAATGGCTTGGGAACTGCAATGCTAAAAAAATCTTCTCTGTGGTCAACTGCAATCACAGCACAGGCAGTAATGAGGGCATCTTTGGTATCTTTGCCTTCAAAAGCAGAGCTTGTTCCAACAGCACAAACGAGTATAAAAACATGAGAAAAGAAATAACAGCTCAGTGTGCCCTGTTTTCCCTGCAGACTGTTATGTACTCATTTGGAAATAACACACAGTCTATACCCTAAAATCATACACAATACAAATGAAATGCATTTAAAGAACACCAACACTTATTAAATGAGAATTTTGGAGAGCATCTTACCTTTGACCCAATAAGTGTGTACAGCCATTGGATGGTTTCATTATGATTTATTACACCGTTCATGCCATCGACATAGAGCATTATCTGGCCCAAAGCTATTGTAAAGAAAAGAGACAAAATATAATCAGACCTAGTGAATACTTTTTATAATCCTAAGCATTGCTGACAATTTACTGTAAGCAGGGTTTTCCAGACACACAGGGAGCTCAACCAACAAAAGATAGATTGGGCAAGATTTTGCTGGACAAAATACTGGACAACTGCAGCAATTTTACTGACTTCATCTGAATGATATAAGCATGAATTTCATCTAGGGAACAAGTACAGGCACTTGTTCCTTCCTAGAAGATGTCACATTTTATTGCCCCAAAATCTGCAAACAGTATTCTACACAGTGGTTATTGTTGCGACAGTTCCATCAGCTCCAATACTTTACATTTTGCAAGTCAAGACTTTTACCATTTGTTTCAGCACCATATAATGTTTGGAATTAGTATATTTGGATTAAGTTGACTGTTTCCATTAATTCTAATAATATGAAATCAAAGCAGGGCAATTAATACCAATAAGAACAGCAAATATTCAGCATTGCACAGTGCTCTCTTGCAAATTAGTTTTGCTATTTAGTGAGAAAATACAACAAAGCATGGCTAACAAAGCAGCATCTTTACTCATTTATTCTAAAGCATTTACAAAAAAGTTTCAAAACATGCTGGTAAAATATGTCATAACAGTAATTCTATAGTTTGCAATCCTGATAATAGGAGACTTTCTAGAGATAACAGCTATTAAATCTTTTCTAACTGATACAGACATTTTTGTAAAGATTATGAAAAGTGGATTAGCAAAATTAATCTATCATCTTCAAAAGTTTCCACTGTTAGATCTTCTGCTTTATAGCAGGAGATCAAAGGACAGTTGGATGAAAAAGAAATCACTGATGTAACACCTTTCAGCACAGCTTGTTAGCATAACAACTCAGTTATCTAATGCACAACCTGATGAACCCCTAGCACACTGCTTTATGGGGCGGGGGCCGGGGGGAGGGGAAGGAAAAAACCCAGAGGGTGAGGAAAATTACAACGTATTAATCTTCCAAACACGTTTCAAAAGTTTGCTAAGGTTGTGCACAGTGCAGCAATGTTTTCCTTGAGGACAGACTTTCAAAGACATGAATGTTAGGCAAGCACTTAAGGACTCCTCTAGCCATGCAGCTAACTTTCATTTTTACATGAAGACTCCTCCTTTTCCCTTTGCTCTAGTTGGTCTACTTACAGTTAAAAAACCCGAGGTACTAATTTTAGGTACTTATATTCCTTATCTAATCTGTTTCACCAAGCTGGAAGCAAAGTCACCCTACACAGTCAATGAAAAATGGAGAAAAAGTGAGCAAGAGGGCTACAGCAAGGAGATAATTCCTATCTTAGGCAGGCTGCGTTGCCACTGGGGTATGACATTCTCTCTCCAGTCCTCCTCTCCAGGAACCAATCATTCACCATGCTCTGAAGACGTGTGTCTCAGGTGGATAAAATCAGGTGGGAGGGACACAGACCCAAGTGTTAAGGTAAAATAAAAGATGTAAGCCAGTCAGTGAAAAGAGATAAGAATTGTACTGGCTGAATAAATGGCTCCTTTGTAGAATTTCCTTCCAGGTAGAGGAAAAAGGAGAACACTGCTGTCCCAGTGGTAATCCGAGAAAGTTCTTAATACCTGTTTTTACTTCCTTTCAATGTTAAAAGATTTGGCCCTTGATCAGGATGAGATCCAGTCATGATAAGGTCACCAACGCTTTTTTTTTTCCCCCTGCAAATTTTTTGGTTTGGGGTGAAGGGATTTAATTTGAATTTGAAACAATTGTGAAACAAATTTTACCTTGGCACATGCTTTCCAAATTAATATAGAAATCAAAGACAGTGAGAAGTCTGCTTTTAAAGGGAAAACACACACCCCCTACAAAATTACTTCACTGCTTATACTTAAGACCAGCTAGACTGGATGTGTAAGTGAGATCTGGGATGCATCACTCTTCAGCCTCTTAGATTTGACTCTCCGTAACAACAATAGGTTAAGGAAAATTAGTAGACCTTAGACAGAAGTCACAAAAAGGTTTTACGGATACTCGACAATTTTCATATGCTACCACTAATCCAGGCCTCCCTCCCCCTAAACCCTCCCACCACCTTTTTGTTTTTGTCATTATCAATGCTATCCCAAGTATATGATACTGTCTGGATCTTTCCAGCAACAGAATGAGGCTTTTGAATATAGGTGAAGAATTAGTAACACATAAAAACCCCACTACTGCTGCCACTTGAACAAGTGGCAAATAAGTTTCATAGAATAAAGGCAGAAAGAACGCCATGAAACGGCCAAGACGAAAGACAGGTTTGCCATAGAGTCATGCTGTCCCCATAAAAGTCATTACTCCAGTAATTATCTGCCACACATCAAGTTATCAACTGCTGATGGATGCTGGCATGGAGCTTCATATTGCTATTTCCAGCCTTTGGGGGTCAAAAAAACAAGAGTGAGACACAACAGGCAGGACTGAGGAGAAATCAGCTTTCATTTTGAAGAAAAGCAAGGCAGGGAGATGACACCTTATAAATTCTTAAGAAAAGAAGTCCACAAGAAGAGTTAAAAAAAGGAGACTGTTGGTTTTCACACCATGTCAAGTGTCTGTGCTGAGGAAGAAAAGGTAACACCTATCAACAACACAACACGGCAGCAAAATAGAAGAGAACACCAAAACCGCTAGTGTAGGAGCAGGCTGGTGGACTAAAGGTTCTCCCAGGGCTTGGGTCTGTCTGAGTCGGCACATCAGTTCTGCACTAGAAGGACACAGACTGGCCACAGAGCACTCTGGACCATTTTATACTATTTGCAGCTTTTGAACCCAATTGTTAGCCTACCTCTTGGCCCATGATTGTAGTCCTCTGAAATGGCTGTGGCTATGGTGCAAACCGCCCTGCACGTGCCTGTCTGCATGCGTGCACAGCCACCACCAACACACAGGTCCTTGCCAAGAAATGGTATGCTAATTTGCAAGGCAATCTGAGGTTATTTGTAAAACCAATCCAGTCCACAATCATTTAAGCTCACATTTGTACGTGCCTTCAACCAAACTCTTTTTTTTTTCTTCACTGAAAAATGAGGAGGCTGTGTAATCCGTTTAATTCCATCTCTCAGCTAACTGGAATTCTTTTTGGAAATATATCAACAACCTACTTGCACTAGGAAAGCTTGCTATTGTGCAACAGGAGGCTGGGAGAGGGGGGTTTAAATGCAGAGCAGATTTAATTTGGAATTTCTTTGTTCCCACTACTCTTGTCAAACCCTTAATCTTATGTGAAAGCAGTGTGTGACTTTACCCATAGCTATTTTCAACTGGAAAATTGCTGGATTTCTTAGGAAAGGCTTAGGCTAGAAAAGGACAGACCAGCCAGAAAATTCATAGATTTCTGTGAATAAGAGATTTAAGAAAGCCTCTAAAAACTTGACAGTATTGGCACAGACACTCTCCTGGGATCTTTCCTATATACTTAGCAGGACCAAAGGGGAAAAACTCTATCACAGAACACAATGACCATCACTTTAAGTAAAAGTCTATTTTTCCCACCTAGAGTGTCAAAAGCTTCAAAGCTGTTTCCTGTCCACACACCTGCTTTTCTAATCTGCCCTATCTGCTTTGTATGCTACCACAAGACTAACTTAGAGAAAACAGCAGCACTGAATGAGCAGAAACCCTATTTTCTTACAGTTTCCTGTCAGTCAAAGCCCTATTCATCACGTCAAGAGTTATGGCAGAGATGTATCTTATGTTTGCATTTGTTTTCATCAGAATAAGCAAACATACACAGGAAAGTGAGCCAAAGCCAGAGCCTTCCACAGCTGGCTTCATGTCCCAAGGTTCTGGACGGGGTTCATCAGGCACTTCACAACCAGCAGCTGTGGTGCACGTGACAGGCTACATACAAGAACAGGCGAGCGTGAATGACACACAGAACTGTAATGAAAGTAATGGGGAAGAACTGTCTGCTAAAAGTCATCTTCCTCATTGCCAGTTAAAATCTTATCATTACTTAATGAGAAATCAGGGGTTTGAGTGTTTGCCTTCATTCCATTGGGAAACATATTACTACCTTATGTACGATATCCTTGGCACCGAAAAGGCATACTCCATCAAAGTAAACATCCCAATCATTAACAAAATTTCAATATGCCTACTGCAGCATCCCAGAAGTGAGATAATACAGGTCTCTATTATTCTATTATGAAGCACTAGATGATTATTCTGAAGAAAAAAATCCTACCTCAAATTTTCTTTCTCCATGTTTCCTCCCTGGAGAGAGGCACAAGGTCAGCTGTGAAGCAAGACAACCCTGAACACAAGAGCTCAGCTCATCTCAGCCCTGACACGTTGGATGTTGAATGCTTCTACTTTTACTCGTAGCACATTCCCACAAAGGATGCTTGAGAGGATGCACCCTTGGGGAAGAACTTATCGTCTCAACAATATCCACGAATACTGGATAGTGTTTTCCCTGATAAGAAATCATTATTAAATACAACTTTTGTACCATCCAGCTACTTGAAAATCAACAAAATCACAGCAGAGCTCCTTGCTTCTAAGAGGTGACATCAGAAGAAAAGAAATGATCTGGTCTCTCCACTGCCTCTGAAAATGATTTGACAAAGCAGCACTGTGCCAAACCTTATGAATCATGCTCATTACACAGGGCTAGAACTAGCTAAGAGTTTTAGGATTTTTTTTTTTCCCCTCGCTGTATCCTATCGGTGTGGTTGCTCTTAGCTTCAATGCAAAATCTGCTGTTTATATGCCTAATCAGAGGGCTGGAACACCTCCCCTATAGGGGCCTTCCAGTACCTGAAGGGGGCCTAGAGGAAAGCTGGGGAGGGACCTTTTACAAGGGCTTGCAGTGACAGGACGAGGGGCAATGGATCTAAACTGGAAGAGGGCAGATGTAGATTAGATAATAGGAAGAAGTTCTTTTTCCTGTGAGGGTGGTGAGGCACTGGCACAGGTTGTCCAGAGAAGCTGTGGATGCCCCATCCCTGGAGGTGTTCAAGGCCAGGCTGGATGAGGCTTTGAGCAGCCTGGTCTAGTGGAGGGTGTCCCTGACCATGGCAGGGGGGTTGGAACTTGATGATCTTTAAGGTCCTTTCCAACCCAAACCATTCTATGATTCTATGATAGCTGAAACATGCTAAGAAATTAGTTTTCAGGACTCCCATATTAACCATGTTAATACTGAACTTGTATTAACTGTTATTAACTAAGAACTGAACTTTCTCACAAAGAAACACATCATAAATCCAAGTTATAAACTGAAACTGGAAAAACACTAAATATATTGTGTTGCTAAAGTAAATTTGAAGTTTTAATGCTAGCTGACACTATTTAAAGTCTAGCTTTCAGTCTTACACAATATTTTAGTAGCTCAAAAAGTATATGGAAACTTCTGCATGCTAGTTTCAGACCTTAAATATCATTCAAAGCTAAGATTTATGCAGAAGGGTTATAACTGAGTGGGTACAACAGCAGCATGCTGTAATTTGGAAGTACATCTAATTTAAAAATCAAGGTCAAGCTCACCAGGAAACAAAAAGCATAGAATATCTTAAGTTGGAAGGGATCCATAAGGATCATCAAGTCAATCCTTTCCTTACTTGGTGGACAAAAACATGCCTTTGCTGCTATTTTAATTCTAAAGAGGCAGCATGTGTATTTTGACACTTATTATTTTAAACAGTTCATTAAAACTCCACGGTTAACACTATGTTCTTAAACGGCACAACCTAGCAATAGTTTCCACTGTCCACCAAAGCCCACAGGACATACTGGAGGAGATTTGTAACTCTGACATTCCTGGCACAATAGAGAGGTTTTAGATCCACATTATGATTATTATTCTGTTCTACCTAATTGTCTGTCTTTCATTGACAATTACTACATGAAAATTAAGTGGAACAGGCCACCAGCTTCGGACTCAGAGCAAAGCTTCAATCAACCAACAGTCTGGAAAAATGTCTCAAAGTTTTGAAGTCTTGATGACATTTGTGCTGCAGGTATTCTGAAGTGATCCACAAAGAGCAAACATTCTTGGTTCTCAGAACCTGACTGTTGCTAACATCTCGGCAATAAAGCAGGCATAGGGACCACAGAGCATAAACTAGCCCAATTATTCACTTTGGAAGCAGGTTGTGATTGTGGTTTTGAGGGAGTAGCAAGTTCTTCCCCTTCTTCTAATTTTCCAGGGAAAGGTACCTGTGTGGTCACCGCTTCTGTAACTCTCTATTCTGAGGCTCCTTAACTGGAAGTGTTTCACACACACACGCATCTTCTTTCCCTTAAGTCTACTTCCCAGTGGTTCTCACAGTCCCTGAGGTTCAAGCAGAGAGAAACGCAGCCCCCTCCCAAGAGACGGCCAACATATGCCAAGTCCAGAACTGTACAGAAACCTCTTACAGAGGAATTTTCTCTTCCTGTTTCCTCTACCATGTTTTTTGCCTGGTGTTTCTGTCTTTAAAAAAACAGCACACAGCAAGGTCAAAGAGCATAAGGCAGCTTTAATCAGCTCCCCTGTTTCAGCAAAAGCTGGTTCTTTATATATACCACACAACACCCGTGGCAGTGCACAAGCCTCACCAAAGCCAAAGGAGCACATCAGAATTGCGCCTCTTCCAACATTTCTTTTGTAGTATTTCTTTACCATTTTCCTGACTGCAAAGAAAGAACAGGCTCTCACTTGACTCTATCAGCAGTTAACCTGCTGAATGCCTTTTTTATCTGAACTGAAATCCGGCTTGCATATATGCGTTATAAAAGCTTTACAAAAATTGTTTTAATCATTATTTTATGTTGCAGCCCTCACACTTCAAATACACTACATTCCAGCATGCTTTACAAAATTAGTAACATCAATGTACAACAAGCTAGGTAAAGCTTATCTAGTAAAACGTAAAAACATTTCCTCATTAAAAGGAAATATGTAATTGAAATACCCTATTAAGAAATGAGCAAGTCTACTCCAGCATTAGACCATTATTTTGCAAGCTGACTAAAAGCATGGAAGTATGGAAAAAAAAGGAAAGAAATAAAAAAAAAAGTAAGAAAGAATTAAGGAAGAAAGGAAAAAGACAAAAGAAAAAAATAAAATAAAAGTTTAACAAGATGATTTTAGAAGATGACCATTCACCCTTGGTACTTCATGAAGATTAATTCCTGTGGAAAAAGAGAATGTGTGGTAGCCCTGAATTAAGATGACATGTTATAATGTACACGCATATTGAGCTGAATTAAGGCAGCTGCTTCTTAACTAAATCAACATAGGCTGTAAGACTGAATAATATTCTTCCAACATGTGCATGAAGATACATATTTTTCTCTAAGAATTTAGATTTCTAGCATTTTAAAGGTATTTTCTGAAGAGACTCCCACATTGGCCCATAGAACTTCATTTTTCAAGGAGCAGGATGCAAGGCGAGCTTGCCAGCGAGATTTGCTTTTGAGATGAAAAAGGATCTGCAAAAGCATCATGCCAGTGCAGGACACTACCCACGGAAATAGTAAAGAATTACTTCCAACAGGCTTACAGCCAACTCCCAGCTATGACTTCTTGCACTGAGTACTGATACTCCAGCAAAAGAGAAGTGGGTTGGTTTTAGGGCAGAAATTAAGCTCTGTTTTTAAGGGTTAGGTGTCTCTTCTCACCTCCGATAAAATACTTCACACATCAATTTCAGAGAAGACTCATCTTTAATTGTATTTTAAACTTTTTAATAATAGCTTTATGATGCTTAGGCATCTAAGCACTTTAGAACAGCAATAAAATTGAATCAGAGGATCATGGGTTGGATGAGGTTGGACGGTGCATCTGGAGGATTGCCTAGTTCATTCCCCTGCTCAAACCAGGGAAATCCAGAGTGCGTTGCTTAGTACTCTTGCCCAGTTGGGTGTTGAATATTTCTCCACAGGTGGAAACTGCACAGCCTGTCTGGGTAACCTGCCACTGCTCAGTCACCCTCACAGGTTTTATGTTTTGGTTTGCTTTGGTTTTTAAGTTTAAATTGGGTTTCCTTTATTTCAGGTAGTGCCCATGTCTGGCCTCTTGTCCTTTAATTATGCACCTCTGAAGTCTGCCTCTGTCTTTACTCCCTCCAATCATATATTTAGTCCCTCCCAGAATATTTAAATTGAATTAAACTGAATTTAAATTGAAGATTAATCCATAGTCAATAAACTATAGCTACAGTGAGCCAGAAGCCAGAAAAAAATTACCTTAAATTTAGGATTAAACTAGGGAAACTTAGCGAGACTCCCAAGTTAACGAGCAATATCTTAGCTCTTCTACTTGTGAGCTGGTTGAGTAATCTGGGCTGGTCACATGCTAGATGTGATGGATTTCAAGGCCTTTCCCTCTCCATTAATCATCATGACCGTAAGCCTTCTGTCTGTGTAAACAATACTAATCCTGACTTTAAAGGTACAAAGAGAGAAACACACACCAACCTTTGCCAAATAGAAAAGATAATTTCTGCAGCTCCCTTTCTTGAACTCCTCAGACACCTATTTACCCTGCACAAAGAAGGGCTCTGCAGGTGCTAGCTGTCTTTTATCAATCATTATCAATTACACACAGCACATAAGTTTGGAATTCCAGCATCTCCTTTTCATGCCAAAAAGCTAAGCCTTGAGAATGAACTCAGCATTCAGAGTAGGAAACACTGTTGAGTCCAATGTGAGTTCAGAAGAAAATGCAACCAAGATTCAGTCTTAGTAAAACCAGCTTATTTTGATTGTCAGACTCTATGCCTTTGCACCTGGGGCAGAGAAATCTCTGAGGGAAGTTTTTGATATGAAATTTTTTTTTCTACTATATGCCAATAGGATCTTTGTTGACTGCATTCGAGCATTTTGTGGTGTTTATGAAAAAAAGCACACTGCCTTGGTGTTCCTGCCTTATGTGGAAAGTAAAGAGAATCAAGGAGTAACACAGCTGGGCTGCTTAACAAATGGACTAACATTGCAGCAGAAAAAGGACATATGGCAGGCTAGAAGTGTTCACATACCAAGCATTTTTAGTCATCAACAGTATTTCATCTTAGTACAACAGTAAACCTTCGAGGATGAAACCTGTCAGTTTCGAAGGGAACAAATGATAGATTCTCACTGACTGCTTTTTTTTTTTCCTGTTTTTCCTGCAAAAAAAAAAAGCCCCATTTCCTAATATTTACATTTTTCTAAAACAAGAAGCAAGATTCTCTGTAAGTAAAAAGAGGAAACACAAGAATTCCCAGCATTATGTATAATAAGAGAAATTTTAAAAAGATAAATTCCTGTTCCAATTGAAAGTTCCAACGTTGCTATATCCCGCAGACTTCAGCACAGTCTTTGTAAATCACAAACATTGATCAATGATCTTTTGTTCTCATGTAATAACGTGTTGTTGCTATGATGAGTGCTAATATCTCCCAAGATTGCAGTTCTTTTTTTTTAAGCTCAACTTCATTCTCTAAAGTGCTATGCTGGACAGGTATGGGCCCAGTTCAGCACCCAGAAATAAGAGCATTGCAATTGCTAAGGAAGCTAAATACACTCAAGCTAGAACTTGAGCAGGGAGGCTTATACAAGGTTAAAACTATTTCAGGGTGCATGTCAAGTTACTTCTGCTACTCAAAAGCCAAAAGCGAGTGTCCAAAATTCATATATTGTGGCCTATGCTCAGTAAGTATGGACTTCCAAGGATGGTAGACACTATATTCCCGAAGAACAGAAAAGCAACAAAAGAAAGATGAAGGACAGTCACTGAAAAGAGTAATACTACCACTGGTGTTTCACATCACTTCTGACCGAAGGTTTTGCAGGAAACAAAGTGTGCTGCCAAAAGCGGCACCTAGGTGGCCATCCAATTTTCAGTAAAAATCAAACACTGTTTATACCAACGGGTAGCATAAGGTGTGCTTGGGGAATACGATGCAAGAGCTACACTGAGAACAAAACACACAAGTAAATTTCTCAATCTATATTCTTCCTATGTTAAGCTGTTTTTAATTCTCCCATAGTTTCTTCACCTGGAAGAAATAATAGTGTTCCCTCTTCTCCCAAAATAAGGGACCACGTGTGAAAAAGTCTCATAATAGAAGAAATATTATTTGAAGAGGCACTACAAAACATCTTAAATAGGTGTCACTTTTAACATTTCTCAGTACTTATTGCTAAAGTGACAACTTCCTTCAGTGCTTCAGTTCACTTATTGCTA
Source organism: Syrrhaptes paradoxus (assembly GCA_013400615.1). NCBI lineage: Eukaryota > Metazoa > Chordata > Aves > Pterocliformes > Pteroclidae > Syrrhaptes > Syrrhaptes paradoxus. The sequence continues at coordinate 35,062 of VZTO01016757.1, read as the reverse complement.
AACTGACTGCTTTCTTCATCTCAACAGACAGAAATGAAATCAGTGAACAGACAGCACAAAATAATTAAGATAATTCTGTGACATGTAAGCAGTGTTTGAAATGTTACTGGCAAAAAGTAAAGCAGCTTTGCTACTGAAAATTGTGCTTTTCAATATAAACTTAAGCTTTCTTCAATGCTTTTTTAAATCTTGAAGCCAACTGATTTAAAGAGCACTACAGAAGAGCACAGAAAGTCACACTTTTCCTAATGATATTCCAAACCACCCAAAACTGTTGCTGAATAGTACACTAAAAGCTTCCTCCCCTGCTCAGGAAGGACTGACTCAAGAGCAGAAAACATTAGGATAAGTAAGAATTCACTATGCTTTAAGTTCAGCAACTAAATTAAAGCAAAGCGGAAAGAAGTGTGTCTGTTTAAAAAAAAAAAGACCAAACTGGAAGTCAGGCTTTCTTACTGTGTCCCAACCTCCTCACCATAGTGTTCTGGCTACAAAAGATATAAATCAAACAGCCTGAAAATAAAATCTAATTAATTAAGATCTCTGTGCCTTTGTCTATTGAGGGACGCATCCCAACACAAAACAATTTTTTTTAAAAAAAGCATCTGTCACATTTCATTCACTGAGCTGCCCTAAAAAAAACAACAGTGAGTATATTCTTCTAATTTTTTACATGATAATCACACCATGGCAGATGCTGAAACTGAATTCCTGATGTACTTTTCAGATATTTATTGCTCTTCAGCATGCTCAGCTTGTCTTTAATGTTTCAAATAGACTCCACCCTGCAGTAATGTGTGTGCCATTAAAGAATTCACTTTCATCTCCTGAATTTATGCTTGTTAGGGCAAATTAGTAAAAGACTCTATTCTTTAAGTACTGGCTAAACAAAGCCGAAGTCAGCACTAGAAAGCAAATTGATACAGCACTTCATTAAATGTGCTTTTTATTCTTTTTGTTTCAACTATTTCTTCTGCTATGTGAAATTTAGGGTTATACAGTCTCCTTTCAAATCTAACAGTAAAGAATGTCCTCAAGTCACGAGTTCATATCTCCCATTTGAAGTGGACTTCCCATGAGAAAAAGGTGCCGGGAAGAGACATCATTACAAATCCCTTTAAAGTACAGAGCTCACACTTCTCCAAAATATTGATTGAAAATGCTGGTTTGTGTCTCTGCTCATTCATCTCAGATAATGAGCAAAGACTCTTTCCAAATTAACTGTAATTCTCTTCTAATCCCTCTATTTTTTTTTCCTTCAGCACAGTGACAGTAAGAACTCCTTTAAACACAGAATCCCATCTTATTACAGCAATTCTTAAAGAGAAACATAGTGAAATTATCTTCATGAGTGTCATGCTCAGACTATTCTCCTTTCAGACTGAATTTATATCGGTGAATAGCTAAGTAAAGTACACACCAACCCAATTTTTTCCCCTTCTCCAAATTCTCAGGCAAACATACATTTACACAAAACATTAAATCTCAATTTCTGATTGACAGAAAGGCAGTTTACAGAATCACTTTTATTTCCTTGCCATATAAAACAAGTGAATAAAATAGATTCAGAACAAAAGAAAAATACTTGGGGGAACAAGCTTCATTTGATCTAACAATGCAAGGTCTGTCATCGGTGACTAGTTGTCACCTGTGTGGTGGCAGGGGAGAGACAATGACGTACTGTCTGAACATGAAGATACAGGTGGTGGATGTAGCAAAGTCTAAATTTCTTATTTACCAGTAACTATGTAAACAAGAAACCCAGTTGAACAATCATTTTATTTCCAAAAAAATTTTTGGGTTATTTTATTCCAGGTTGTCGAGATTATTACAAATTCAGTGACCATGACATTTTTGGTAATCCTCAGTATGAATGCAAGCATGTTTCTATGACTGTCTTATCGGTCAGCACCCCATTAGTGGGAATTACATAGAACTGGCATCCCGGGATAACACTAACACTCAAGAAGATGGTGCAGAGGCAATTTGGAGACAGGGGAGTTTAACAGATCCTCGTGTTAGACAGTTTGGAGCAAAGTCGCTGAGGTCTGCTCTGTGAACAACAACCTTGGGCTCTGCATGGAAGCAGCTAAATTACTTCCAGACCCAAACCAGTCCTGTAACACGGACACTCCTATACAACACTCCTTCAGTAAGTGAAGTGGACCGAACCCATAACCAGCGCAGAGAACTATGCAACTCTGGCATAGTCAGTTCACAATCAAGACAAATCTACCACAGGTAATTAATGACTTCTCGGTACTTAGAAAGAAGTTAAAAGAACATTAGGAGTACAAAATTCAGGCAGTTGAAATTTAAGAAATAACAGAATTAATATTCAGGTAGAAAACTTCATTCAGCCCATTTTGTGTACAAACTTAACTATGTAAAATCAATTTTAAGAAACATTATTTCTGGGCTTCGGAGTACCACCTCATTCAAAATAAGTGCTGGAAAACACCATCTAAAAAGCACTTTCTCAGTGCATGGTCCTAGGAATGTTTTAGTGCAAACCTCCTGAGAGAAAGAATATTTCATTTCCTGCAGGGTTTTCCATGATGTTCATCGATATACTGAGTGCTTCACAAGTCTGAATAGATTTTCTGCATAGCACAACAATGAGGCAAACGAAGGATTCTGTTCTGTTGTGCAGGGATATCCAGCCAATTCTTTATCCTATTGGATAAGCAATTGGCCGGATGGTTGAACTCAGAGAGTTGCAGTCAATGGCTCAATGTCTGAATGGAGATTGGTGACGAGTGGCATTTCTCAGGTACTGGGACTGGTGCTACTTACATCTTTGTCAGCGACATGGACAATGGGATTGAGTGCCAATGACACCAAGCTGTGTGGTGCAGTCGACACGCTGGAGGGAAGGGATGCCATCCAGAGGGACCCTGACAGGCTTGAGAGGTGGGCCACTGGAAACCTCATGAAGTTCAACAAGGTCAAGTGCAAGGTCCTGCACACGGGTTGAGGCAATCCCAAGCACAAATACAGGCTGGGTGGAGAATGAATTGAGAGCAGCCCTGAAGAGAAGGATTTGGGGGTGTCGGCAGATGAGAAACTGAACATGAACCAGCAGTGTGCGCTTGTGGCCCAGAAGGCCAACCAGATCCTGGTATACATCAAGAGAAATGTGGCCAGCAGGTTGAGGGAGGTGATTCTCCCCTTCTACTCTGCTCTCGTGAGACCGCATCTGGAGTACTGCATCCAGCTCTGGGCCCCCCAATGCAAGAAGGACGTTGAGCCGTTGAAGCAGGTCCAGAGGAGGGAGACAAAGATGATCAGAGGGCTGGAACACCTCTGCTACAAGGACAGGCTGAGAGAGTTGGGGTTGTTCAGCCTGGAAAAGAGAAGGCTCTGGAACGGACCTTATAGCAGCCTTCCAGTACCTGAAGGGGGCCTACAGGAGAGATGTTGAGGCACTCTTTATCACGGAGGGTAGTGAGAGGACAAGGGGTAATTGGTATAAGCTGAAAGAGAGCAGATTTAGACTAGACATTAGGAAGAAATTCTTTACTGTGAGGGTGGTGAGGCACTGGAACAGGTTGCCCAGAGAAGCTGTGGATGCCCCATCCCTGGAGGTGTTCAAGGCCAGGCTGGATGATGCTTTGAGCAACCTGGTCTAGTGGAGGGTGCCCCTGCATGTGGCAGGGAAGTTGGAACCAGATGATCTCTAAGGACCCTTCCAATCCAAACCATTCTATGACTCTCTATGAGGTCGGAGCTTCTACTAGCTCTAGATGTCACATCTGAGACACTTGATAGTCTGACTTTTGAGAATACCTTTTTGATATAATAGTACTTCAAGTATCTGCAGGAGTGTTGCAACTGAGTTTAGGTTCAGTTCTGTGCAGTATGATATCAGAGCCCCCAGAAAACAAGGAACATACACTAACAGTGAACATAATGTTACTTTCTTACAAGTTGAATTGAAATTACTTTCCTAGCAAGTACATCACATACTAATACTAGAGCAGAGGTTCTGTTAAAATCTCTCTCCCCCCATGTCAGGGATCTTCAAATGAGTAACACCACCAACCTTTTTCCCCCCTGAACTTTGACGACTGTCAGTCCTATTTCCAGTGTCTGGAAAACCTGGGTTTACAAACATTATGCTCCCCTTTTTTTTTTTTTTCCTTTATTTTTTTCCCCTGTGCTTGTATCAGTTTTGTTTTCAAAAAGGGGGGGAGGGGTAAAAAAAATCCCACATCATGCCCAAGTGGAACAACACTGCTAGATTAATCACACTGTTTTTTGACACTTAATTTAACAGAATAAATACTTCTCCTATTAACTCCTATTAACTGTTTACACACCCTAAAGCAAAATAATAAACAAATCTACAGACCATCTCTGGTTTATCATAGAAGTTACACTGTCAGAAATTGGTTGACCAGACATCATTTTAAAAGTTCGGGCCATCATTGCAACAATACCTGGAGTTTGAAGAAGCAAGAGTTATTTCAGATGGACAGCAATTCAGGTTGATACATCTAGATGTACTTCGCAGATCAAAGAGTTCTGATATCCCCGAGCTAATTCCTACATTCCATAAAACACTACCCACCATCCATCGTGTGCAGCTTCACAGTCCTCCAACCTATTCTCCATTTTTGGGACAATGCCTCTCTTTATCCCTGTTTCCTCAACAGCAGTGCTGATAAAACATCATCAAACTCCAAAACTTTCTAACCTCCCTACCGTACTCCTAGAAAATGATGAGCATCCTTGCTGCTCTTCACACCAAAATCTAGCAAGTGAAGATTATGAGATGGTCTGATCTGTTCCAGGCCACTGTTACTCCAGGCTGCTGCTCCCAGAACCTCCCACTTGTCCTGGAAGGGCATCTTGAGCTCCAAGCATCTGTTCAAAAAACATCTCACCTTGTTATGGGGCTGGTACCCTTATGTCCGGGAGAATGCTGCAAGCAGGAAGTGCTAACACTTTGATCATCACTGCCATCCAGAAAAACTTCTGCTTATAAAATTAAAGGCTGACAAAAAAAAGGAGTTAAAATATTTATTTCTGTCCAAATAAAATTGAACTAAGACATGGGTGTATGCTGATCTCAGCTGAAATGGTCCTTGCTCTTCACAAAATGACCACTCATATCTCTATGGCTATTAATTCTGTTTCATAGTTGTAACTGGGAATTAATTTTCATTAATCTCATCCTCTTTGATTGCTCAAAGAAGAAGGTTAGTATTTCACTTTTCATACAGCACAAATACTGGAAAAGTTAAAAATTAAATAAAACACCCAAGCTTCTTTATTGATGAAGAGAATAGAAGTGGAATTGAAATATATGTATTTTGATTCACTGTTTCATGCTAAGAAACTGATGTTAGCACGAAGTGCAAAGGCAACAGAAAAGCCTGAAAGCCAGTAATTCACATTTTTGTGGTCAAATAGCAGAAAAAGTAAATGTAAACAGCAATTATCAGTTAAATAAGGACAGCTGCTTGCTACTGTGTAAGAAAATCTCAGAGAGATTTACAGAATCAGCTATAGCTGATTCAAACCTGTACAAAATTATTTCACAACCATTGCATTATAAATGTTACTGCAGTGTTTTACATCTTCCCACGGAAGCCTTGAGACTGCAAAATACTGCTCTGTGTGAACCTCTAAGAGCTCCATTTTTGCACATCAACTTGTGAGAGAGCTTCTCACTTAGTTACATAAATAAGTTGCCTAACATGCACTCACTCCCAGTGACTACAAAAAGAAATAATATATGAAGTGGTGAGAGAAAGAATCAACATTTCTGGTACAAGTATTAAAAAAATAAAATCTATTATTTCCCGCCTTCCTTAATCTCATTTCATGTTTAACATACAGAAAGGCTCAGAGCCAGAACGCTTATCCAAGCTACATAAATCTCTAGACAAACTCTCCAGACTATACAGCCCTGTCCCCACAAAACCTTACAATTCTTCCTAATGCTGCTTTTTAGCAGGAAAGGCTAGTAGAGAGCTATCTTTCCCTATCAAATCTTTGATCAATCTTTTCCTACCACATCTTCCCTTAGAAGAATCACTTTTTTTCCTTGTAATGTGTTTATTAGATGAAACAGGAATGGAAACTAGCCCCCAAGCCTGCAATGAACCCTACAGCAACAAGGTACCCCACACCGCTGCTGCAGCCACCTCTGATAAAGACCCAGTTAATTCCCTTATTCCCTTCCTGAATTCCTGAGTGGTGTCAGAGGGAGGGAACGGCATTTACCACCACACAACCTGTATCAGGCAGCTAGTCCACTTATAATGTAAACACGGTGACACCTTCGGAAAGTCACTCTGAGGAATGGTAGCATTAGCAAAGAAATTAATTTTGGGTCAACCACATGCATTGATAACCCTTTCGCTTTACTTTCCTCCCTTGCTTTCCCCACCTTATAGAAGGAAACGTGAGGAGGTGTTTTTATTCATTCTCTGAACGGAAATTTTCAGAACATGACAGATGGGATTTTCTTGAACACTGAGAATGTCTTCTTTTTGGGGGATGATTTCCAGCATGATATTTTATTATCTGTTGCCAAAAGAAACACTTCATAGACTTCTCATTAGTCAAAGGGATTTAAGAACATGCTTGAAGGAAATGATCCAACTAATAAAATAAGCAAAACCTTTCTATGCACTTCACATACTCCACGAAAAGCAATAGCTGCATGGAAACAGCACCTGTAGAGCTAACTGTTCAACCTAGGTGTGTTTACCACCTCCTTAAAAATCCCTATTCATAAATACCCGTGGAGAAGCTGCAGATTCTCTATGTCTTTCTATCTTGTGACCAATAAAAAGCAAAATTCAAGGAAAAGGGAAAAAAAATCAACATGTTTAAACTCATGAGATTGAAGAGTCATCTTTCACTTCTTTGAGGGTTAAATTACATGATATTTCATAAAGCTGGAGAGTAAAATGTTAAACAGAGACATGGCAAGGTACCAGAGTCCCATGTGGATTTCCAAGGTCACACTGAGCTTGCCTGCCCTCAGAGCCCTCTACCACTACAAAGCTGAAATCAGATATTGCTGCATTTACTTCCTCTGTCTTCTTTCATCACCTTTTTTCTTAAATCTAGACTGCCAACTTTAACAAGCCTTCTGCACACAGCACACACTGTACACATTCCTCATCTAATTTACATGAGGAATATAGAGTTTATAGAATGAAGACCTCAAAGGCTAGCTCTATTTTCTTCTCTGTGTGAAGGGCTGTCATGGTCCTCTCCTCTCACACTTTTTCTACTGTGGGCTTCCTTGCACAACCAGTCACCAATGCTCTGGATCTTAGCAAGGCCAGTCAAGACCTATGCAAAGAATTGTGCCTTCCAAATAGGATAGTATTTTCCTTTTACTTTTCCAACCACTAGTACCAGCCAGTATGATTAAGCAAATAAATTTCAGAGAGCTAGAAGATAAGGAAATCTCAAAATGAAGATTAAATGCATTATTGCAGTGTAAATTACTTCTTCCAGGTAAATTCTGCAATCCAACAGTTTGGTTCTTTTTTTTTTTTTCCCCTCCCTGCACCTTGCAGTAACATATTTGGTTTTGGGTGTGCTTCTGTACATATTTTAGCTTATAAATATAAATCACGCATACAGATGCATATCTGCAGATAAACATATCTAACCATACATATCTGTATTTACACATCCCTCTCAAAACTCAAGTCTTACAGTATCATAAAAAAAAAACATGTCCACTTCATGCTAAATGCTTTCAAGTCTGTATAATAAGTTTAAAGAAAGGATTGCTATTTATTTGTACAAGATCTTTCAAATCATGTTTTCAAAGCCCAGACTTTCACAGTGGTTTCAGAATTCAATTTTTATGACAAAATTTATGCTACAAACAACAGATGATGTCATCTTGTTTAGGGTCCAAGATAATGATATATGTGAAGAAAAAAGTTTATGTTTCACCTCACCTTCATCACTGATTCCTATGAGAATATCATTTCAGTGGCTGCAAAGGGAGCAGACACTTTTTAAATCACTGTTTATGACAACTTAAGAGTATTTGGTGAAAGAACAATGGTTCTGCTGCTTTCATTTTCAGAGTTTCAATGTAAAGCATCTTTTTAGCCTGAACTTTAAAGAGCAAAAAGTCAATCCAATCAAAATCACAACTAGTGTCATTCTTGGAAAGTAAACAAAAGAGGAACAGCCACAAGAGATTTCTGAAACCGAATAAAGGAATATGAAAAGGTGAGCAACACCTGTGGTTTCTTACCTTAAACAGGCCTAAATGATGCATTTGACCACACAACTCTTTCTGTAAGCAGGAAGAACACAGTTTGCAATGATCTCGTAAGAAGCAGAAGGAACGATACGCATAATTGAAGAGTAGGAAAACCAACAAATAAGAGAGATACTGGAAATCTGAGTATTTCCACTGCTAATAGGTACATGCATACAGAGAGAGGAGAGACTCTGTAGAAGATGCTATCAATGTAGGAGCACGTTTGCTTCTACTGGCTAAACTAAACATTTGATTAATGGATTAATCATTATGGAAACAAAATATTACATACCACCTCGCTGTTCCTGACTTCTGAGTGTCTTACAGAACAGCTATAAAAAACCATAAAGGCAATGTCAAAAGCGCGCACAATATGGAGTCTATTTCTTCCTAGTAAGTTGAAGTAACTTCTCATTAAGTTTTATTTTCAAGAGAGGGAATTATAGTAGAAGAGCTATATAGACAACCTAATTTACCTAAATTATGGTAGCTTCTGGTAGTACAGCAGAAAACAGATTTCTTGCTGAAGAGGGACAGGCCTTTCATTTGGACAGTTTCCAGCAGTTATTAGCTTATAGCCACTTCTCCCCCCTGACCTTCACAAACACGAAGGAAGCAGTTTCTTCCATAGAAAGTCATAGGCAGGGTCATAAATTACCTTTTCCCTTCCATGAGACAGAAGCTTCATTAAGGACACTAATTAACTAGAACACCAGAAGAGGCAGCCATTACAATAAATCTCATCAACATACATGCAAACAAATTTCATTGACTGCCCTGACAAAAAAGGACACCGTCACACCTCCATAGGCCTGGTAAGCATGTCACAGTGTTTTGAGGTCAAGACTATAACGAGAAATCCTGATTTATTTACATTAATTTCAGAAAACAGCTTCACAAAGACCAGTCCTCTGCTGCTTGTTGGTTTTACTAATGAAAGGCACAATCTAGCTAATCAAGGCTGATGTTCACTTAAGTACTCCAGATGTCACTTGAATCTGTTGTTAAATCTCCCAACATGAGATCTCAAGTGACGGCTGCTTGTTGCAGTCTGTGTGACTTACTAGCGTTCAGTGCTGGAAAGCAGGATTCCATATTATATTACTTGTCTCACTGGGAGGAGGAGGCCTGGCAGAATAGAGGGGGACATGAATACAGCACTAATAAACACAATTTTCATTTCAAGGTAATTTAGTCTGGGGCTTTTGTTTTTAAGTGCAATACAAAGTAAAAGTCTGAAGTAGAGAGTCAGCTGCCATTTTTATGTCACCTTTTGCTTAAGGGAAAAAAGATTGCTACAGTAAAAGCTTTAGTTTGAGACCTAAAGCACAGTAATTCTGACACAGAGAACACCAGTCATACACATAACCTTGGAGCAATATTCCACAACTCTCCAGCCAGTACAGTGCTAGTTGCACCATGCTCAGAAACAAAACCACACCACAAAAAGGCAGGAACCAATTTGCAATTCCAATGGACAACAAAACCTCTATTTTTTAGGAGGCAAACTGAGCACAGGTGGAACGTGTCTGAGGGGACAGGATAGGTTAAGCATGGTAATCAGCATGACAGGAAGGGAATTTTGCCTTCTTTCCCAACCAACATCTGTAATGCTTCACTGTCCTGAAAGCTTGTATTTTACATCTCAAACACCTGAGTAAAACTGTATTCAAATAAAGGGTGTCAAATTTCCTTTATCTTTAGCAATGAGATTTCATTCAAATACCATTGCTGCTAAATAAATTACATAAGGAAGAGTTAAATGGCAAATAAAATAGAACCTCATTGTAATCTGTGTCTCACAGCACACTAATATCTTTTGGACTGTCTGATACAGGAAAGTAATCCTTTAACAACCTTAAACCTGCTTCATATCTGAGTACTTAGAAAAAGGTGTATTAATTCCTGTGGACATCCAACCCACCATCTCTCTGACGCACTCTAATACAAATATTATGCCTATTATGCACTGCGACATTATTCTGAAAGCATTTACAGGTTTTGGCAGGCTTTAGAGGAATTCCACACTTCGTTCCCAGCACTTGTCTCTAGGTATCAGCTGGCTTTAGGTTCCTAAGTGATTATCTGGCTAGTCTCCTAAAGTAAATGAATAAAAACCGGGCTTTGCTCTGCAGGGTTCTCTTGAGAAGTGTATCTGTCCCTTATCCAGTGGCCCTAAGGAAATTAGCTTCTTAAATAACTAAGGTGTGTTATGTTGAATAGTGTGAACACTTCATCTCTCCTCCTTTTTTTCAAAAGAAAAAAAAAGAGAGAAGACAAACATTAAACTTAGATTTTCTCCCATCTTTCTCTACACAGTCTTTAATAGGACCCCTGAGACATAATTCAAGAAAAATAGTAAGTTTCCAGCTCTTTGCAACCTGGCACTACCCAGCAGAAAGGGCCCTGGTGCTTCTGCCCCAAGCAGCATAATCCAGTTCAGATCACAAGGGGGAGAAGCCTCACATCTTCTCCATGTATGTTCAAGAAAACATTGTGAGTATATAATTTTGCCCACAAATAATTAAAAAAACCAAAAAACAAACCAGTAAACATAATAGCACAAGCCTTTAAGGGTGGTCATATTGAAACAGCTGGAGTCAAAACTGCCTTGCATAAGACCAACCCACAGGCCTGTAACAGAAAGAAGAAAACAAAGTTGTTTCAGCCCAGTCACTGGAGCAAGAATTTCACTCCCAGTTTGAAAAAGCCAATGCCATCACTAGAAGATGATGACCCTCTCCTGCTCAAGGCAGCTGCTTACTCTTGTGCTGCTTGAGCTGTTTATACGTGTCCATGAATAACCTGATCAAGAACTAAAAGAAGTCCAACTGACCCACCAAAAATAGGTAACCAGTGAATTTAACCCAGACCAGCTCCACATTCTGGACTAATGGAATGGATCGTTCGGGACATGGGATTTTGTTTTGCTTATTTGAAAAAGGAAGGAAATGCTTTCCCAAACTTCTTACAAGTAAAAGCAGCAGAAGCTATCTTTTCACTGGCCTACATACATAAAAGCCTACACCATTGCAAAGCAATGCCAAAGGAAAGCTTAAATGCCTGTTACAGTAAGAATACTGCTTTGTAAAAGCAAAGCTGTCTTTACCATTTTGATTTGTTGGATCTTATCTGCCAGCAGTAATGGTGGTATAAAGAAGATGTGCATCATCAAGGAGAAGAAATTAAAAACTGAAATTTTATTTTCTTTGAAAGCTCTCTCAATTTCACTTGACTGGAAAAATAAGACCAAAAGAGAAATAATTTCCGAAAATGTAGTAACCAATGTTCTTCATTAGCAGTAAAAAGAACACAGACTTAAAATTCTTTCAAGTTATTATAGCACATAAAAAAGTCCTCAAACACAATATGGTTCTCATTGGGAACACAACAGTGGGGGGAAGAATAGAAAAGCCAAAAAAAAAAAATCCACTGTATTTGGAGAAACCACAATGCTATGTAATCTATATGAAGAATATAGCAAGATATCTACTTGCATTTCCTTGTGTACATTAATGTGTCTGTGGTTCTCACAGGATAATCCAGCAATCAGATTTTAATTTTAAGACTTTTAAAAAACTTATAAATAAACATGAAATAACATGATTGAAAAATTAGCTCTTCAGCTAAAGCAGCACTGTGCTACCCTGATTATTTTTAATGAATTTTTCTAAAGATTGTGGAGCATTTACATTATAAAAAGCTCCTGTGTTTCAAGGGAATGATCATGGTACCTTTGAAATGAAAATGGTCAGTAAGTCTCAATACAACCATGTAGGAAAAATACAGATTACTTTTTCAATATTAACATAATTTTCAAGATCACTGAGGCTTTGTTTGCTCGAACATTACAAGCGATGGGCAAACAACTATGAAAGAGACTTGTACACTGTGTATTATTTAAGAGTTCTGGGACCTATTTGTGTGTTTCATACACACGTCAAGAGTTATCTCCTATTCATGTCAGTAGGACAAACAAAAGTGCAATCAAGCCCATCAGGTCTTAGCCTAGTTTGAAAGAAAACTTTGCAAATTCCTGCTGGTAAGAACCATCCCGGTTTAGAACATTTAAAGACAGAACTGTGCCCACTGGGTCATGATGCACGCACACTGTGCTTGTATGCAGGAGCAGCAGTAGCTGTTCCAAGGGACATTCACATTCAGAAGGAACAGTATTTGTAGCACCATCACCTGATAGGGAGCAGTTTTTGTAACTCCACAGCAATCTGTTTATGCAACCACAGCCTCAGGTCTGGAGTAATGTCAACAGCTGAGAATCAACTCCAAGCTTCTTGGTCTATTGACTGCAGAGTAAGACTTACAAATATTATAACTCTTACATGCAGAAATCTGTCTGCCAATACATGGATTCCAATTTGGTTTATTTCTAATAATTCAACATTCTTTAAGCATTCTTGTAATGTCAGAGCACTGATGTTTGCCATGCTCTCCTTCAGTTTTGCAGGTAAAAAATTGCTGCTGAGAACACATGATAAATCAATGTATTCCTGAACATCTGGGCAATGCACTGATATACAGACAACCCAGTTCAAAAAATAACTTTTGAATTATTATTATTGCTGAAAATGCAAAATAACATGACATGGGAGTGAAGGAAAAACTAGCAACCTAGTTACAAATAAGTTTCCTGGAAATTTATTTCTACCCTAAGTCATCCATGTGTTTAATTCAAAAGCCAACATCATCACAGTCATATCATAGCTCCCTGCCCCACCCCCTTGGAGAAAAATAACACTTTCAGGCACCCTTGTCAGAGCCCATGCAATGATTACAGTGGTCAAGTATGGATCATTCCCCCTGGTCCACTATGACTTAGCATGTGGCTCTCCACTGTGTCATTCAGAAAGGACAGAGTAGTTGTAACACTCCTCTGATTTCCTGACAATTAGAAGTGCAGCATAGTGGAAGAACACCTAAATCAAGGACAAAACATATGCTGTCCTATTCACACTGACAACATACCAAGAAATTACAGATTCTTGAGAGTAACCATTTGGCACCAACCATTCAGGTTTATAAGATCATTTCCCACAGCACTGTTGAGCTCCCAGCCTTGGGCAGCCCCTGTCCATGGTACTCAGCCAACCACCCCCAAGCCAACACAGGCCACCAGGTGCACCAACTCTGGCTCTAAGTGGCACATCCAACTACAGAGCTGTTATGTCAGGTTTGGAAGGACGTGAACTGTAGTTCTGTTGGCCAAAAGCTGTTTCTGTTGGCATGGATTAGTGAATAGCATTCTGGCTTGCTTTCCTGATTTTGGAAATCTCAAGTCTTTCTGCTCAGGTCTGTGGTTAATTGAGGCAACTAGCCTAAAACTCCTTGAAATGACAGTTCTGCCATCCATGAATGCTAGCAATGGAAAACAACTAAATCCAGCCTTTGACGATATGGGGCTTTTAGGTGTCATTCAGTCCCAGTGAAATCAACTACAGAATATGAGTCTTTTTTCTGACCAAGTCCTGTTGTGCAGACAGATTCCTGTCCTGACCAGCCTGACAATCTCAAGCATGCCAGGACAGTTGGATGTAGTCATAAGAGATCCAGTTATCTGAGTTTACAGGTGGTCCAAATGCCCAAGACTCATTGTTTGAGGGAAACGACCATGGATATTCAGACTGAGACTCTGTATGATCAACGATTTTCTTGTCATAACTGAGACAGCATACAAGGCTGAGGTAGTATCTGTTGAGTTCCCTCTACTGTTCATGACAAACTTGTTCAGATTAAAATGAATTAAACTACATCAAATACTCAAGCCCCTTCTATGTCGAACTGTAAGTGCAGACACACACTCATGACCTCATATAGAAAACTGAGACAAACAAAACATAACAGCAGACACAAAACAAGCTGCTAATTAGGGAGCAAATTCAGTTCAGTCACAAAGGTGTGTTATGTTCTCTCTCGCTCAGGGAGTCCAGCTATCTGAGACAAGGTAAATGGAATCAGGTGAGATGAAACCTACCCTGTAATCCAGCCAAAAGGGCTTATTTCAAATAATACTTACTACGTATTTAACTGCCCTTATATGCTCTAGAGGACTGATATAAAGGCAAGATCCCAACAGACATTTCTGATAAACATCTACTTTTCAATCAGGTCTTGCTCTGATAATTCACAACGAAGATGTTACACAAGAACTCAACATTAGAACACTTTAAATTAAAAATATTTTAGGTCAGTTCTTTGTATGCAAAAGCCAAACAATTACACTTTGAGTGTAACTAGCTTAGTAGTCACCCTGTCAACTCACATTACTCCAGCTAAAGACCAGAAAAAAGCAACACGAGTAATTTTATACTTCTGTCCAATAAAACACTAGTTTCCCATGTATGTTCAGTATTTAAAGTGAGCTATCAGCCTCATGAAACTAAAATTAAAGGCTCATTACATGGAACAGGTATTGTTGCTTGTTACTAAAATTGCCTGGGCTTCCATAAAAACACTTCTGGGTTTAGTGTTTAGTTTAGTCCATAATTTCCTCAATTTTTGAGTTCTGACTGAAAATTTCTCTCTGTGGTGTTTGAAACACTCCACTCCACTTTTTTTTCATGGAAAATTTCTAATACTTACTATATTCAGGGTGGACTTGTGGAAGGCAGGAGGAGGAAGACAACATCTAATTGGAATTAAAAACACTGTAGACAATATTTTTGGAAATTGGAATATTTTTGAATTTCGAGGTCTTTGGCAAACTCAAGAAAATCATAAACTCATTGTCAGTGAAAAAGCTCATACAGACCACATTAAAATGTGTCCAAACTTTCTGTAGTTATAAGATTTTGAAATAAGTGTTGACACTTCCAATAGTCTCTACTGAACATATGCAATCATATAAAACGTCTCTCCCAAAAGCTTCCAGCTGTTACCTACCAAGCAAGGACATGACACTCAAAATATGAGCAGAGAGCTTGTGAGGGTTTTTTGGTTACTCAGATGGCAGGGAGGAGAATTGTTATCTGAACACCAAAGGAAACAAGATTTAAACCCTGAAGGGTTCAAAGAAATGAGAGTTAAGGAAGGAACTCTGACAGAAAGTCTGATGAGCATCTGAGAGTCAAGAAAAGAGATGAAGTGACTGGGATAAATGAGGGAAATAATGGGAAAGACTAAAAGTTATTTGGCTGGAGGGAACATAGAGAACTAATGTGAGCAATGTTGAGGAAAGAAATGGACAAGAGATAAAAGAGCAAAGCTGTGACTACATACTTGACAGCGGTACTGCAACACTCTTCCTTATTGGTTTGCCTCTGGTCAAAATCATGATTTTGCTGACACAGGGGTTTGTGTCCCATCACAGAGAACCAGACTGGGTAATTGTGAGAGACTGAACTGTGGGACACTTGTCTCAAAGAATGCTTGGAAACTGAACTGTGCCCACCACTGACATTGCATGGTGAAGCCAGTCTGGTGTGGCATGAAGACCGCCACCACGTGCTAGGACATGTGCAGTGCACCACGAGGGAGCATGCAGCAAGCGGGTGTACCCCATGGGCATGCTTGAGAGGGGTGCTGGACTTATCGGACATGCTGCTGCCATGGAAACCCTTGGCCCAATGGTCTTTCTCTGGACCAGCTCTAAAAGCCCACAGGAAAGCACCCCCACACGGTGTGTGTTTTGGTGGCACATGTCTTGGGTGTGTGTGTTTTGTAGCGGTGCATGTGTTTTGGTGCAGGTGTCTTTTGTGGCATGTGCATGGGGGGAGGCATGTTAGCAGAGATGTGAGTGCATATATGTGCGTGCGAAGTTGCATGTTTACTGTCCAAGGCCTGTGGATAGTCAGAGTGTCATGGGAACTTGGGTGGTAACAGTTTCTTGCCTCTCTATCCCAACTTCTTGCTTGATTTCTACCTTCTATTTCACTCTCTCCTATCACTTGTACGTTTTACTGTCATTAATAAAGCTAGTTGAGGTGTACGGCATCTGACCTTGCTTGGTCTTAATCTTGCTCCTGGGATCACATCAAAACCTCCCCGACTTTGGATCAGGACAGTAATTCAACAATACTAAAAAAAAAATAAAAATCCAAAACAACAGCAAAATATCTGCCTTTTCATCCTAACTTTTCAGATGAACACACTCCTCTGTCAAGTTCCTTACGTCACCACACAAACACAGCTGTAGTGCCACAACCCAGGACAGGCCAGTGCAGAGGTGGAAGGAGGTGACAGGAAGAAAAGATGTTTAAACCGGGTTAAACTGGTGGAGAAATTAATGTAAATTAATTGATGAATATTGATGAACAGATCAATGATGTAAATGACTTGATAAACTGATGAAGGTGAAAGGAAGTTGATGTGGGAAGGGGAAAATGTTTAGACAAATCACAGAAAGAAAACTAGGACAGGCTTGGCATGAATCTAAATGGGAAAAGTCCTAAGAGTAAAAATGAAAAAGGCATAAACAGAAAGCACCATATCAAGTTTGGAAAACCAACCCAAGATCAAGCCTAAAACCAGCACTTAGGCTTACTGAATCTTCCTGTTCTCAAGTGATTCATTTCTTTATCTGCAACAGAAAGATAATGCTGCCCTTTCAGTTCTTGGATAACATTTAGTAGCAAACCACAGAAAAATCCATGAGGAAAACAAACATTTTATAACAGAGTTTGCATAGCACGAAAGAAATCCCAAAGACTTGGGAAGCAGTGATGATCAGACAAGTAATTTAAAAGGTGTCATTAAGGGCACAGGTGTGCTGGTGCTCACAAACTGAAGCACAGCAGCTGTGGAAAAAGCAGTACCACTCTGCGATCAAAGACTGGATCAGCTTCTACACAAAGTGGGCATGCATGCCTGCAAAGTAAGATCATACAGGTATTTCTTAATTTTCATGTGTTTCATTAATCAACCTTAACAGCATTCTTAGTGCATTTCATAGTATCATAGAATCATTAAGGTTGGAAAAGACCTCAAGGATCATCAAGTCGAACCGTCAACCCACACCACCTAACTCACTAAACCATGTCCCTAAGCACCACATCTACATGTCTCTTGAACACCTCCAGGGATGGTGACTCCACCACTTCCCTGGGCAGCCTGTTCCAATGTCTGATCACTCTTTCAGTGGAGAAATTTTTTCTAATATCTAGCCTAAAACTCCCCTGGCACAACCTGAGGCTGTTTCCTCTTGTCTCTATAATCTTAGAGAACACAAGAAATCTTTACCAAAAGCACATATAAAAGAATACTCTTAGCAATCAGTATCTCTAGTTAATAAATACTACAATCAGTATTTCCATCATAGATATTAACCTAAATACTAAAAGCAAGCTTATGGTGACCTGCTACTGAATTTTGAGAAGTTGTAAACCACAACTCAACATTGCCGCCTTAAAAGCAAAATTTTGTCCCACCATAGTGACCAGGTGAGAAAACAGTGTCTGCTCCCTGAGACTGCTCTCTGCATCCAGGGGCAGACTATGGAGACTTGGAGCACCCAGGGTGAAAGTCTGCAGACAGAGACCCTTGTTATTCCAGATACTTGAAGCTTCTCAGGAGTGAGTGTGGTGCAACCCCCCCAAGCCAATTTGGGGTGTAACTTTAAAAATGACAGCTCTTTTGTAAGCAGGGATTGGGAGTACAAAATTAGGAAGCCAGGGCTTTAGGGAACGAGGACAGAAACAGGAGTGACAGGGATGGAGGAGGTTGAGATCCTTATCAAGGTGGTGATAACATATAGGAGGAGGAAACAGGATATTGCTCAATATTGGCAGAAGCCTTTAAGACCCCACCTATCAACTAAACCCCCTTAAAACATACTGTAAATACACTAAACCCTGAGTATCACTTCACTGATTAAGGTCAATGCATTGTAACAGTAGAAACATCTGACAGCACTCCTCCTGACAAACAGGAGGATTTTCAGTTTCTCCGTTTTAGGGAAATATAAAATGTCAAAAGCAAAAATAGTGAACTCCAGAAGAAAGTCTGTCCATCCCAGCCTTTCATTAAAGATAACGCTTAGGATCTGCCCTTAAACAGTAATTTTTCCTGTGGTATGTTAATGCTCCCTGGTTGCAGGGAGACTTTTCTTTACAGAGACCCTCTCAGTAGCTCATATACCATTTTCCTTCCTTTCATGTGTCCTTGCGGGCCTGATATGATGTGCAGACACTCAGGTGCAAACCTTAAACTCCTCTTCTCTATATTCTTTCATCCAGAGATTTTTAGATTACTGAGCAAGTTCAGCATCAGTACTTTGTCCCACTCCTACAATGTACTCTCTGCTTTTTGCACACACCAGTCTGTGGAACTGAAAGATTCCCACCTTAGTCTTAAATCCACAGGCCTATAATCTTCCCTGCTGCTGTACACCCTGAATCCCCCCTACTTTTCTTCTTTAATCATTTTCATCATCTGCAGGACTGGGGGAAAAAAAGTACTTATACAGTTGGAAGAGAGAATAATATTTGTTTTCTTGCTGTCAACAAATTAAAAGAGGCAAAGAAAAAATACTTATTTTGCATGGAATCTCTGGGAAGAAACTTCAAATAAAGTGATAAATTATTGAAAAACCCATCCAAAACAACAGAGGCACTGTATTTTCAGCAGCTAGTGCAAGCTGGAGCTCCCGTATTGCTTAGGGGCAGGAGGTGGGTACAGTCCCCTCTCCTGGCTTGACAGCACTGGCTGTAGCTTCAGGAATTTAAATGGAAAAAATGGGGAATACATCATACACTACAACCAGGAAAAATTCCTTCTTGCCTGGAAAGACGGTAAGAAAGAAACTGTGTTACAATTAACAAACTCACATTTTAAGGTGGCCTTTAATCCCCACTTCTTGCAAAACTCAGAAGAACAGGATAAACCTTGTGCTTCCTCCAGCCTTAGCAGGCAGGGACCCCAAACCACAACTCATCTCCCTCTTGGAGGCTTTGCTGCCTCTCCAGGTCTGCTCAACCCCTGCCCACATATCCACTGACAACCTTCACACACATGTGAGGAGCGGGAAGATGCCAGCCCACATTCTCCTATCTTCACACCAACGCTATCATCCTGCATACGGGAGATGGTGGAAGGCAGTAAGGAGCACTAAGAGATGGTAAACTGGTCTTTACACTTAATTCAAAGCAGCAAGAAGAGTTTCCATCTTTTCTCATTAAACCCAGTGTGCACATGCAGCCATTAGCTAACTTCTGTTTTCCTAAGGGAAAAGGAGCCCTGCTCCTCAGGGCTATGCCAAAGAATAAGCAGGCAGAAATCCTCCTCAGCAGCAGACAGAAACATTAGTATTCCCACATGCTCACTAAGATTACCCCTCACTGCCGTCAGACTATGAATATTGTACAGTTTTTGTAGACACGTATGAACACAGCATTTATGATAGGTCAATAATTAATACTGTGCTAATATATGCAAGTCCCATGGCTTAGCTTTTAAATTCTTGAATTATCTATGGGTTTTTTTAATATTTTGATGCAGTAGCAATCAGAGGCTTAAAGCAGGTCATTGCCCCGTGGTAATGAAAGCAAGTATTTTAAGAGCTTACGGTCCACTGTTCCTGTTTTCTGATTGTACTCATGAGAGCATGACCGATAGAAATGTATACACATGCACATTTGCAAAAAATCCAGACAGACATGGCTAAAATGTAACTTAAAATAATCCAAGCCTATCTGGATATGGAATTTAACTCTGAAGACATCTGAAGAATTTAATTTTTGACACGTCG
This sequence comes from Syrrhaptes paradoxus, assembly GCA_013400615.1. Lineage (NCBI taxonomy): Eukaryota > Metazoa > Chordata > Aves > Pterocliformes > Pteroclidae > Syrrhaptes > Syrrhaptes paradoxus. The sequence continues at coordinate 15,110 of VZTO01016757.1, read as the reverse complement.
TTATGTCACACAGTAATCACCTTCATGGAATAACAGTCAGCACTTTCTAATTATCCTAAACATTTGACCCTAACTTCCCCCCCTCCTCCTTTAAAGTCCTTAATTTTCCCTGGTTCTATATCGCGATAGAGCATTCTGTGTAGCAGCCCAGCAATCACCATCACAAATAGCTGTGGAAGCATCTTATCTTGAAATTGGAGTAATCAAACACTATTTCCCAACTGTATTTTACCACATTTTATGTGCAGATATTCAATACAAGAAATTCATAGTGAAATCCTCAGTAGCCGCATACTTCAAGCAAGTGTTCATGTCTGTGCTGGCTTATTAATGTCTTTATTTTATGTACATTTTCTTCTTCTCTAATGGATCACTTTTTGGATACTTTCAGGCTACAAGACTACTACAAAAAGGCAGAATAACTCTGCAATATGCTCCAACCAGTTGGAATCAGTACATTATTTTCAAAGCTCATTCATGGAGTTGGGAGTAGTTAAATCATATAACATCCGCAATGGCTTTAAAGGCCCCTGGGACTACTTCCCAAGTACTTATTCTTTGCTTAGTAGTTAAGGATGTGCATTTTTCATGGTTCAGCTCCTCATTTTACATGGAGTCTGCATAGCCTGAGGTGTCACATTTCATGGGAATTTCACAAAGCATAAAAAAAATTACACAAAACCCAAAGATTCATTTTCATGGAGACAGAAAGCAACCCAAAGCCTCCCGGCTTCTGTCAGCTTTAAAAATAAGGGAAATCCATAATTTTGTGGTGGTGTTATTGCTGAATTCCATGCAGACCATGAGAACCCTACATCCTCCTCATGAGCAGTCTCAACATGAAAGGCATTTCATATAATGCACAGAGCTAGGAACAGCTCAGTTTATTTGTAGATGTGTAAATTACTATAGGGCGTTTAAACTTTTGAACTCAAATTTGTTTCAGTGCCAATTCCCAGCCCAGACTGGGAGGACTCGCTCTGTAGGTAGGCTGTGTTTTAGGATAATCTGGCTCTGCTTCTAGACGGATCATGGATCAGAATCACATCCAGGGAGAAGGGAGGGAGGAGGAGGAGGAGAAGAAGGAAGGATGAAGTAGAGGTTAGGGCTTACTCCAAAAAATAAGTGAATTCTTAAGGCTGTGTTCAGTAGGAAACTCAGTGCAATGCATGCATAGATTGAGTCTAATAAATATAATTTTAAAATATGCAGATAAGAAACGAAGAAAGGAAATGCTAAAAGCATAGAGGAAAGCAAAGAGGATGTTTTCCCTCTTTTTATACCGCATGGTTTCCAAGGTCAAGCTCTCCCAACTTGTTTACTCCTTGTACAAGTAAACAACTGCATTTAGTCTTAAAGAGACATTTGCAGAAGTAAAGAGGATTCAGCTACCGAGCCAAGGAGGTTTAGTGTTTATATTATTAATCATGGAGATATTATGTGCCCACTTTTCTGGTACAATGAAGAGCACTCACTGTAACCTCGTTACTTTTGTCTAAAGAGTTAATGAACCAGGATGACAAATCCATTCTCATTTTTTTCATTCCATGGCTTTTCAAGACACAAAAAGAGGCACATTTTGAGGTTTCTGCACCCATGTAGAAGAAAGAAGTACTAAGCCATCAGGTACAGGTCTGATTTTTCTGAGGCTGTTACTTTTGGTATGAACTACAACAAATGGCACCTGCAAAGCTCACTGATGGAAAGCTGTCACAAAGGGAGATGGTGTGGCTGCATCACAATGATGCCATACCTAAGCTCAGCAGTGCTGCTCATTAACAGGTCTTATTAGCACAGACACCCTAATTTCCTAACACAGCTGGAGTTTGTTTGGTTTGGGGTTATTTTGGTGGTGGTGGGGAACCTACACTGCATCTCCACATGGAGCTGCCCTAGACTATGTGGGCATAACAGCTTCCAGGTGGATTTGCCATCTGTTGGTATGGTTACATGGGACTGTAGTCTGATGTCTAGCATAAAATGAATGATACACTGTTCAAATCCCCACAGGACAATTGTCCAACTCTGAAATGCTTTCTAACAGAATCAGCAGAAAGATGAAAGAACTGAATTTCCAGGAAGATTGAACCAGTGAGTCTCTCTCAGAAGCAACACTCCTAAGTAATCAAGCTTGAGGCACTTGACTTCTCTTTAAAGCACAGGCTCTTACTACAGCTACTTCGAGATCAGCTCAGAAGTTTACACAATTTTCAAAGGACTACACATAAGAAGTCAACTTGAATACATAGAGATATGTGCAAGAACATCAGTCACAGAAACAGTCACCTCCACACTGAAGGTCAAGAGAAGCGCAACATGAAAGTTTTCATTCTTGGCTTCAGAAAAAGAAAGAAATTTAAAGGGAAGTGTAATTGTGAGCTGTCTGTTCCTATTTACTTGGGGCTGGGATACTTT
>VZTO01016756.1:0-17340 GCA_013400615.1 Syrrhaptes paradoxus | reverse complement strand
TGAAGACAAAATCAGCCTGACACTGGTACAATAGTACTAACATTTATCTTAGAGAGACTACAATTGGCATTTTTAACCTTTTTAACTAAAAATGCACAGTAGTCACTAGATACACTTATTAGAAATAATAAAAAGAGACCTACTAGTAGTGAAAACTAAAAAGAATGGGTAGCAGAAGAGAGAAAATTGATCCCAGCTTGTCTCAGAGACCTGGATCCTGCTGTAAAGAGTGAGGATGTAGGCAGAGCAAAATGGAAGTGAATACAATAAAATACTGCCGATCAACCTCTACCCCAAAATAATATATAGCACACAACGCTTATACCATAAATATAAAATATTTACCCTCTTTAGCAAGTAAAACTTAAACAAAAATCATTATGGACTCGGAAATAAATACATTTTCAAAATGCAAATTATTGTGAATGCTGAGTCCAACAGATACCTGCTAACTACATCTGAACAAAACAAAACCAACCAACCAAACAAAAAAGCTTTCTTGTTTACAGTGCTCAATCCTGATCTTTAGTAATTCATTCAATTTGTCTTCAGAAAGCCAGAACGTACACAAAAGTGATCCACAAACATGGTGTACAACATCACCCATGTGTGAAAATATCTTACCCACCTCTTGACACACACTGGTAACACACGCGTATCTTGCTGCACCATTATGTTGAACTGAATTAGCTCTGAATAGATCTGTAAGCAGTATTGTTCTAATTTACTTTATCCAAACCCATAATTATTACAAACTATTATAAAACCACTCTGTGACCTGCTTTCAGCTGCTTGATGAGTGGGACATCAACTAATAGAGCAGCATGTGCTATTAAATTATGCAACAAATAAATATTTCTGTCAAGCTTACATGCAGCTACCTATTTAAGAGACACTTGGGATCGTGCTCTCTACTGTTTAAGTAAAGTATATTTTCCCGTTTGAATTATTAACGGATCTAATGCCATGATGACCAACAATTCTTGAGTTACAGAACTGTGGCTTTGAGCCTGTCCTTGCCAAGCCTTGCACCCTATTTCTATACTGCTCCTAAAAACAGCCACAGAAATCACGTAACATTTTCTTCTAGCAACACTGTTCCTTCATCCTCTTCATATGTATAAAAAGAACATATTATCGTTTTATTGAATACAGGCCAGCGCAGATGCTATAAATCACTCATAATAAGGCATATTAAAACTCCTTCAGCTCGGTGTTCAACCAAAATTATCACTAAAGAAAAATCAGGGTTGTTAGGTTTTTCCTGTAAAAAAGAAACAGAGCATTTGTTCAGCTAGATACCAGTATCTCCTTTTTTCATCTTCAGTCTTTACATTATGTAACCTCTTCTGTGCTAGTTTGTTTACTGTGAATTATCTTCAGTTCACTGGGGTTTTTTCAAAGTCATTTTCACCCTTTTCCTCATCCTGTTTGGTGGCCCATGATGACTCTATGCATTGCTTACTGTATTGATATAATATTGATTATTTAAATGTCTCTGAGCTTCCTTTTTATTTGTTTTTCACTGGNATTCAGTTATAATCACTTCAACTCATTAAATAATTTATGTATTTGTCATTTATTATACTTGCAAAAAGAGGAGGGCTGGGAAGATTGAACTGTGCTTCAAAGTCACTTGAGGTCTTGTGTTAGTCACAAAATATGACTCTTTCACCCTTCTTGGGATGTCTTAAAATAAGCAAAAAAACTCCCTGCAGGCTCAAAATCTTAAGACCATTGAATAAGCTACTGTGTACTATTCATAAATATTCTCCAAATCTTCAGTCTAGCTAAATAAATTTAACCAGATTTTCTTCTTACTTCAGAAAAACAGGTTTCTGAAAACTACTAAACAAACTTTCTGAAGAAACAACTCAATGCAATGAAAATTATGGCATCGCTAGCAATCAGTCAGTCGCTACCCAAAGTATGCTGCCCATTCTCTTACCTCTAAATTCTGCACAACATTCTGAAAATTTCATATGTTCTGCTGTCCAAGTGTTTTTAGGATACAAAAAAATTATATCATTTCAGATGCTCTAACTGTAAAACAACATAGGTCCATGGACACGTTCTACTGCAAAAATGCAGTTGTTGAAAAAGTGGGCTTTAGCAGTAAACGTGACGGTTTAAAGCCATTGTAAAATAAAAGATTAAGGTGTGTTGTACAGACTTCTGAGGGACACATATTAGTAAACAAAAATATATTTTCAAAGAAAAAGGAAAGTAGAGAACTTAAGTGGGATTTTGATAAACTGCAATTGTAATAAAGTTGGTTGTTACAAACAAATTCTTGGTTTCACAAGAAAGACAGATATATTTTTCAATTAATTTAATCACATGAAGCTACTACCATAACTTGATTGAATTACTTTGTCTATCTCTTAATGTCCGTGTAAATACTTTAGGATCTTCAGGATCATTTTAAGATGCCTGTTCAGTAGACCAGGCACCATACCAACTACTACAATTGTAAAATACATGTCTTTGCCTCAGCAGACGAGGCAGTGTCAACATTCATTAATATTTTCTGATTTTGGGTATTCAAAATGCACATAATCTCTCCCAGCAGAAGATAAAATATCCAGCAATGCAGCAGCTGGATTTAGCAGATTTAGTAAGAAGATTTTTTTTTCTTTTTTTTTGGTAATCTATTATGCTTTTTTCAAGGAGGTAATGCCAGTTTCCTCCACCAGCTCGCCATGTATTATTTGTTTCATACCTCTTGAATCCAACCTAACTGAAGTTGAATGTCTGTTTTTTGTCACAAAAGGCAAAAATAATCCAATATGCTATAATTACATGAAATACATCCTCATTATCAGAATTGTGAAACTAAAAGTTCCTGTTACTACAAAATAATGCCATTCTTTATGATATTGCAGAAACTGCTTGGGAATTTTTATTCTAACTACTGCATTTTTTTTTCTGTACAAGACAGTATTTCTTGTTCAGCAGGAGTGATCAGACCAGAACAAACCTCTACCTATCCTACTGCAATGCAGTCTCATCATTTTTACTATGTCTTTGCTATAAAAGACCATGGTAGAAGCAAAGAGGTAATTTTGTAGATTGTTCACAGCCCTGTCATTGCCTGAACTTACTGGCATTGACTCCACTACTTCAAATCTACTCAAGCCAGCCTTATAGGGCAGCACAGCCAGCCAGCCTTATACCTATGAAGTACGGGGAATAAGAAAAATAGGACTAATTGTGTATAAATTTTAACAGATTAGGTGCATGAATCCATAAACCAAAGGGTTCATGACCTACTCACCAGACGATGGAGGCGTAGATTTTCTGGAACTAGGAACGATGTCACCCAAACTGGATGAAGAGTTTCCTCCTGATTTACTGGAGTAAAGTAACAAATTAGTTTGACGTTTCATAGCTTTTTCAGCATTTATTTCATTTATTACCTACTTTTTAAATGAGCTGCTAGCTGAGAAACAAACAGTATTTTTGGCAGTGGTATAAACTATACATCTTACACAAAATGGGTGTCCATTTCGAGGACTGAGGAACTGCAAACATCAGTCATGCTCCTTGTTCTGTGCAACTTCATTCTGCTGCATATACTCTCCCTACCTCATGGTATTAATATGATCAAATTATTAATATGGCTACTGATATATAATTACTAATATTAGTACGCATTACTAAGAATAATTCTTGAGCCAGTGATCATATTTGTTTCCTTTAACAGAACAGTTACTGATAGCTCCCTAATGAAACTAACAGTGTGTTTGCCTAACATATTTTCAATTTAATTATAACTAAATTCTTTTGCTGTCTCAATAGAAGGTAGCACTTGGGAAAAAAAAAGTCTCTCAAATGAAGATAAAGCAGTCTAGGGTTTTGTCAAGTTCTGCTTTGTGAACACCTATCCAAGTTGGGAAAATGAAATAATATTTTCAGTCACTTTATTTCAGTTACCATAACAAGAAAAGGACTGGAAAGAATGTAAGAAAGGCTACTTCACTCCTCAAATAATTCATGTGACAGTACTAGTTTCCACTTTCTCCATCTTAAAATATTAATAAGCACTATGTAAATGCATTTGTGGTGTAGGACACTGTTATCGCCAGTGAGTTCTGGAGAATGGAAGCCTTTACAATTTGGAAAGGGACTAAATCACTGGGTCAGATTTGGCTGTATTAGAAGCAATATAAGAGGAATAAGGAACCTGACATCCTGCTGCTGAGGACAGCACACATAGGAAAGGCATTTCACAGTCAGCAAACATGGCTTAGCACTGCAGCAACCTGGTCTTCTCCTAGTGTAGACATGCTCTTCAAACCCTGCTGCCCTTCCTACTGAAGTAGGAAAGCCTTTCTGGCTTCCCAAATGTTTCCCAGATGTTTTGTCAAGTCCAGCTCCATCCCACTCAGACATAATGGAAATATTTGTTTTCTTTATATTCAGAGAGAAGCAAGTGGCATTTGCTTCCACATGTGTTAATGTTTACTGGAAAACTACTTCATTAAAAATTCTACAGTAAAAATGACACTATTACCATCTCACAGTATTGTTCAATACATTTAGATACTGAATCTTTATTTTTATGTAATGATAGCTGCAGTGAGAGACAACATATGACTTGACATGAAACTTCCACCATAAAATGCAGTATTCTTAAAGGCTGTATTTGTAAGCAAAAAATTTGAGAGACCATTTTTTCCTGAAGAGCTAACTGGCACTAGCTTCAGCTCACACATAAATTCATCTAAACATTTTCTGTAATTTCTAAAATCCGCTTTAAAAGTGTTTAGAAATTACAAGATCATGAAAACAAATAAGAAATTCTAAAGAATCTAGGGAGATTGATTTTTAAGTAAAAAAATGTGCCTGCATGTAGTAAATGTAGTAACTGCAATGTATATTTGCAAATATTTTATTAAAATGGAATAATAGCCATTGTAGTTCACCACAACCAATCCAAATATCCACTTTCTCTCTCAAATGGCAATGACACTAATTACATGAATAAATATTATTTCCTTCATTGATTCAAAATGTTTGTAGATGCCAATTACAATAATTAAACAGCACTATGGCATATAAAGCATTAACTTCCAAGTTGTGTCACAATCAATGCTACTATTTGTAATGATTTGTTGTTATTACCTGGAGTAGAATTTTCCTTGTTTTGCCTTCTGTTCGTGCTGCAGCCTCATGTTTTCTAATTTGACTGGGCTTGGTATGAATCCTATTTCACAGCCTTCTTTTACCAACCGTCCTATCCACCAGTCATTATTAAACTTCTACAGATAAAAAAAAAATGAAGTCATGTATTAAGACGTTACTGTATTTGGGATCATTTTCTTATTGTTTTAAATTCGCAGCTAAGCCATTTTATGTAATTCTTCCCTGTAGTTAATCACTGTACTATGTTATTATGGCAAAGAAGAATTGTGGTAATATTCAGAAATACATTGAAATAATTACACCTTGCAAATTATTAAAATGCTACAGTACATAAAACATAAACCTTCCTTCATAGACTTCATGATTCTCCCTGGCTGTTATTTCCACCCATTTTACCATCTTTATTTTTTCTGCTTCACAGTCTTTTCTCCTCATACATGAGAGCTGCTTTTGTTCTCCCTTGATGTTCTCCTTGGTGGACACCAGAGATTTCTTCTGATCTGCTCCTACCCACTGCAACAATTTTTACAGCTCTGTAATAATCTCTTTTTCTTATCCCATTATATTCAGTTCTATATTTAAAATAAAAAAATACAACTTCTCAAACTCCCCCGCTTCTCTGAACTCACTGAAATCTTCTGAAGTATGACTACATTCTGCTGCTTATATACGCTCTACTGCATAGAGCTCATGTGATCTGCATCTTAAACATACAGTGATAGATCCACAAGGAATGGCTATCTTGGGTAACTGAAAAACCATACAATTCTACAAATGCACAACATAGTCCAATTAACTGAATTTCATCTATATGAAAATACAAGACTGACTACTCTAATTTAATTACATTTATTCATACACACACAGTGGGTTTTGTTTGTTTTGCAGAGGTATGCAGAGCAGAACTATTTGCTTTTTCCTTTATTATTTATTCACCATTTTTTGGATGAGAATAGCTCACTGTTATGTACGGCCCCACATGCAACACTCTAGCAGTTCCACGGGAATTGCTACAGTCAAATATGAATTTTGGATAATTTGATTATTTATGAAACTGTAAGAAAACATCTGAATGGGAAAAGAAGTTGCCTTCTTGAATCTGGTGTATATACACAATATCTGTGTATGCAGATATTATAGTGCATGTTTAGCTATTTAACAAGTAGTTTTAACAAGTCTACAGTTCGGAGTAAAACATGTAAAATGTACAGGCTCCCCTAAAAAGGAATTAATTTCACTGAGAATATAGTGTTGGTGGATCAATAATACACAACCTAAATTACAGTATTATCTTTAATTCTGGCTACTATAGAAATGTTGTGATTCTTGAAACCAACTTTAATATATTTAGCTAACTAAAAATAACTAAATATAAATGTACTTTTACGCTCATAAAATATAAGGGGATCCATAACATTCATCCGATAGGATGTCTTTACGAGTAAGAATATCAACATTTAATAGGGACCTAACCTGGGATAGCAATTTCTCAAAGAAATAGACTGAAACATATTATTACAATCATAACCTTTTATTGCAAAATTGTAACTAAAGATATACATGTGCATTTAAAATATGTTGTAGGATAATATAGGTGGAGGAAGATTAGCAATGGAGCCAATGGAGGTTGCCATTACATAGAACTGCTCTATGATATACATGAAGTCTGCAGAAGTAGTATCATTAACTTGGTAAAACTAAGAGACAGTTACTTAGAAAACATCAGTAAATTCAAATCTGAGCAGCCATACTTTTTTTTTTATGCAGTATAACAGACAACTATGCAACAACATTCATTTCATTATAATTGACAGAAATGATAAATCCATAGGAATTTTTTCTTCATATAAAAATACAAGCATGTGAAATTCACTCCTGCAAAATCTCAAAGCTAAAAGCTGCCTCAGTATACGAAAAGAAGGATAAGAAAGTTTTGTAAGTGTGCAAAACTTTCTAATTTTAAAAAGCAATAGCAGAAATCTTTGTAGCAAGGTGTCTGGCTCTCGAGGTACTAGCTGGGTGAGTGATTCACCTGTGCTCAGAGTGCCAAGGGAAACAGAAATATTAATTAAATGCAAAGCAGAATTATGGCCATACATTAAACTCCCAGAAGATTCACGAGTGACTATGATTTAGTGCATGTTTCTTCATGCAGGAAGAAATCCTTCATCTTTATGTTTACCGAGTTTTGATGCATGTAACCTAATAATGAAAATAATTTTTCCTCATAGTCAATCACTGCAGTACTTTTCACTGCTGCCTATGTACATTTTGAACTGAAGTTTTTCTTGTTTGCACCTTCTCAGCAGCACAAATTGGAGAACACCCCTTGCAGGCAAGAAGAGGACAGAATTGATCTAATACAGCATTACTACGCAGGGAAAAATTACTGGAGATAAACTTAGATTTCTTTATTTCTAGCAACCATCTAGGTATAAAGTACAAAAGCAACACTGCATTTTATAGTCAAATAATTACTTTTATATATATATAGTATTAACTATAAGGAGCACTAAAATTACTGAAAGAGCACTATCTGGTGGGATACAGAGCCTGGTGAGCCAGCAGGGCATGGCCATGGAAGACGGAGAGGGAAGACACGGCTGTGCAAGGAAGGGATGCTGCTCAGGGCACCCTCCTGAAGAGGTCTGACCCACCCAGAAGCAACAGCTGATGACAAATGCAGGACCAGCAAGTCCAAGTCTGACTCCTTGCAGCCCTTCCCACCTCTCCATCCCAGCAGTTCACCTGGCCCTGGCACAGGCTCTCTTCCACAATCCAGCTTGGGTCTAGCACCACTATACAGTCAATTTCACTTAACTGGGTAGAGAGGAAAACGAGGAATGTTTAATGGTAATTAGCACAGAGTACCTGAAGCTGCAAGAACGCTTCAATATGTTTTTCCATTCTTCAGTGCTACGTGCAGCCACAGATAATATAACAACTCATCTGAGCTAAGCTTTCTTTCAAGGCATTTCTGGAGATCCAGAAAAGTTCAGGAAACTTTTCCTTCCTTATTATCTCCCATGCATATTTACATCTGAGTCTAAGTAGTGCTGTGACGAAAAACCGTAAGTTATAACAGAAAAACTGCTAGCACTGTTTCTGGTTCATATGGAAACAGGAAAGACTTGACAGGAAGCTTGAGGTTACCAGCTCATTCGAAATGCAGATGGTATAGATGACTATACAAAATAATTTAATCTAATCAACTGAGTCATATTTTCCAGTGCTTCCAGACTCACCTGAGAATGCTGATGGTTTTCTTTTGCCAGGACTCTATGCCTGCTCATCCCTACTTTTGTCACAAGACAGTGCAGAGCAATTCTTTTGCACTATTATCAGACAAAAATCATATTTTCTTCACTACACACAGTCTGAATCTAAATAATCCTTTTTTGTGTGTGTTTAATATATACAGAAAATAAGGATTATTAGTCATTAGTATGAAGGCACTAGAAGTCCATTTCTTGTGTTTCTTTAGTCTCTGTCCACCTGTATTTCTACCTATGTACTAGGAACGTTTCTTGCCTCTGCAAAGCACCTGTGCTACCAGAATCATTGTGCATCATCAACCATAACTGCTGAAGGATTTTTTTATAATCTAAACTGGGGAAAAGATATAATTTCAAATGTATAGCTGAGTTGCTCTCATCCTTAAGCTAACTTTCTAGTTCTTCTGCTATAAATTTCCACTTCCAGATGGACTCTTTTTTTTTTTCCTCTTTTTTTTTTTTTTTTTTTTTTTTTGTCAAAACACAATGGAATATGACCAGAAGCTGGGAAGTCTCATAAAATGAGGGAATCATTCAGAAGGGAGCAGCAGATTGCTTAGACAGGCTTGTATGGGAAAGTTAACAAGTTATCTGCTTTGGATTGTCTTGCAAGGAGCAGAGAAAGAACAGACTGTAAAACTTGAAAATTTTCAAAGCTAATCTACAGGAAAAGAAAACCAATGCAGCAAACACAGTTTGACAGTTGCTACGTGCATATTGAAAGTTATCATGTCAGTTTTTCAGTATGTAACTGTTAACAACAAAATACTGTCTGTGCCAGGGAAGAAATTTCATTGAAATAAAGGAGACCTGGGAATTTTGAGGGGTTTTTTTGAGATTAAGGCATACAAATAAAACAGAATCAACCCTTGGCTGCTGAATCACAATGAAGGCGTGCTAGAGTGGTAAAACACACAGAGATTACATCATTGATTATGCAGGTGGAGATTTTTAAAGCTCCAAGTAAATGTTAATTACTAGAGAAGAAAAGCACTTGCTTTCCAAACTTTATTAATTTGATTCTAAGGAATTTGTGTCATTGCTTTTATGAGAACAGTATTTCAAGGAACATTCATTTCCCTATGCAGTTACCTTATTTATATAACACTTGTACAGTGCTTTGACAATGTGGAGTGTTAATGTTAAGAAACAGTAGCACTATTATTCAAATAGACCCTTAAGGAGAGATTCACTTACTTCTCTAGTTTTACTTACTTCTTTAACATGAAGAAAATCTTTAGCTTCAAATGAGATGGCCATGCCTGGGACTGGAACATCGTCATCATGAGCTGCACTGTACCCGACATTTGTCCGAACTGCAAATGCAACAGGTTTTGTCTGCAAAACAAAAGATAAACAGCATGATTTCCCTCACAAACACGTACATATGTATAAACATACACACAGAGGATGATTTTGCAAGTTATCTTTTTAAAATCATAAAAATTAAAAAGACAAAACATACATGTAAAATGTTATGAAGTGTCATGTGTACTTACCTCAGCTATTTCGTATCAACACACTTGACAGAATACCAGATCCAGATTTTTTCTAGCTACTAGCACTCTAAATTCATTTGGGATCAGTCAAAGCAGTAATTAGAAATCATAAAACAGTTGTCAATCGCTATACTATGTTTAGTTACGATGGCATTGCACAGCAGATCATTGGCTAAGATTTATTAGAGATTTCTAACCCCAGTTGTGTAGTGAGGTGGTCATGCCTCACACTTGTGTTACAGTATTTTTAAGAGGTGTGCTTGAATAAGCATGGAATGTTTTATGCTGCTTCACAGCAATTACTGGGCCCTTGTTGAATTCAGAAGGGAATGAGAATAAGGGAATAAGGTTTCAGGTTACTAGTATCTGAAGTTTAAATTGCAATCATTTACTATGTCTTGCTAAAAAACAAAGAGATAAAATATAAATTTGTATAATAATGAGAATTGAAGTATAACATTTTGAAGTAAAACCCAGGAATTTCAAACATGGTTATGGCCAAACCTATTGTAGTTTGGCTCCACTGCCTATGTAATCTCACTCACATCAAAAATGGAAGAATTATAAGAATAATGAGGCATCTCTTTAGGCATTCATATCCAAAACTGGGATCTCAACATTGGGACTAAGCTGTTGCCTAAACTTGGATGCACGTAGAAATTAAGGACATCCTCCCTGGCTGAGCTGAAAGTCCCTATGCATTGTCAGTTCTCCTACAGTGCTTGCTCAGAGCCACCTCCCACTACGGAGGAGAGATGTGCCAGTGCCCACCTAGTCTTCAGAGAAATCACAAACTACCAGGAGTGGGGCCACCAGATACCAGTGACCCCTGAGCAAGACGTCTCACTTCAGAGGCATTCTGAGAGCACAGCAATGTGCCCTCAGATTGTCAGGTTGTTACTGAGTACCAGCCACAAAGAGATTTGCTTGTTCCTGTAATTCATACTACAACCTATACTGGTAGTTGGTATCAATGAGTTACAGGGTCTTACAAGTTTCATTTTCAAGAAGCAGTTGAAGGAAGAGTCAGTGGCCCCCTGGCCCCACAGCCACCTTCCAGCCTCCTGCACAGCTCTCCTTCCAAGAACCCCCGGTGCTGAACACCTTTCTGTACAGCTACGGTTAAGCAGGTAGTAAAACCTACCGTCCAGCTTAACCTGAGCTATATCTATAGAGGGCTTCCACTTATCAGAGGAAGAACCAGAATATAGGAGAACAAACTTTATTCTGGTTTATTATCATCAGACAACACCTTGAGCTTGCTCTCCCAACAGAGGATATCGCACAGTAACCCTGGGACTCACCATTGTCCTACCCCAGGCTAAAATTTTATCTCACCCTAAAATCCTCTAGACTGGTCTTAACATCCAGTCTGAAGTCCCTATACATTACGGATGGTAAAATATTTTTAACGATGTGAACTGAGTCTCAGATTGTTTGCAATCACAACCAATTGAGGAAGGCATGACTTGACTTTTCATCTTAAATATACTAAAACTTATATCAGACAACACTTTTAGCCGTATTAGTTGGTGTCCATCATTACTTTGGCTTGGCTAAATATATGGCATTTTGCTGAGACAACAAGCTAAAAATATGTCTCATTTCCTAGGTAAGGAATTGCCTCCATTTATTCTCAGAGAAGAGCATGAGAAAATGCATTCCCTACTTCATGACAGCAATCCCAAATACCTGAAACCAAAAGTCATGCTGTACTTTATTACCAAAAATCCCTGCCTCCTCCATCCAGGATTACTCTGACAACTTGCACAGTGCAAGAGGACAGAAATCTGCCACATTACAATACACGATAAAATAATGAGGGAGACATGTAAATAATTCTAAAGACAATATCATGCCACCTGGCCTGGAAAGGACAGTTGGAAATAAAGGGAGAGAAGGTTCCCTGTTGCTTAATTTAGGTCTAATGTACTGTAAAAGCCACAGGGTTCCAATAAAGCTGATCTTAAAACTCCTTAAATAGGCCTGTATTTGAAGGAACTACCACAGTGAAACAATTTACATCTAAGTGCACATTCTAGGAAGGATTTTTAATTTAGAAGGAGAAACAATAAGCTCTTTCATAACCATGGAGTCAAGAGAGTCTGTGTCCAGAAGTGAAACAGGCAGTTTCAATGGGAATAAATTTTGGAAGGGGGTTGCAGAATGGGCTTCATGTTTATGGATCTAAATATGCATTTGTACAAAGAAATCATCACAAAATTATTTTAAGAGGACTTTACACCGTCCCATCTCTTCTTTCTTCCAGAATTAGTGGAAAAATCTTAAGAAAGGTTGGGTAGAAGGGCTCTAATAACTGAAACTGGTACTATTTAAACAGGCATTTATTTAAACTGCAATGCCTATGGCAGAGTAAAACATTAAATACAGCTGAAAATATTTACAGGTTGAAAAACCTGGCTATAATTATTCCACTATACATTCCCCTCCTTCCCATCATAGTGTCTGAAATTAGTGTCCTAGTGAGTCTGTATCTTCTCAAACCAGTTTTGTTTTTTTATTTTTTTGTCTGGTCCTCTCTACCTAAGCATTTACATATATATGTATCACTCCTTTCTTTCTCGGTGCCCTCCTGTAATAACATCATAACTACTGTGGCCACAACCCACTGCCTGTTTTTAGTATCCATCTCCCAACTTTTAAAATAACACATCCCAAGAGTTCAATGTCTTTCTTGGTGTTTAGCCACACTTAGAATATTGTAAATAGTTGATTTATTTTATTTCCAGGTCACCTGCTCTAGAAGAAAAACCCACACAAGCAAGAAAACCACACCAACAAATTAAGAGCACTATGTGAAATGCAATAATAAAATAAATAGAAAGTAATTTTTGAAGTGTCTTGTTTTCTTTCAAAAAGGAAAATCCTATTACTCTTGGAAAATGCTGGAGACATTACTCAATAGATATAGGTTATATAAACAAATTGATTATATTTGCGCTGTGCAACAGAAAAAAGTTCAAATCAGAAATCCACAATTGATAAGTGGATCAAAATCATCCATTAACAGGAAAAATATGAAGAAAAATATGTACAACAAGAGAAAATTGGTTCAGATTAGTCTACTAGATGTTCTTATTAGCTACCACCATGTGTTAGAAAATGATAGCCACAATTTTTAATACATATAAATCACAATCAAAAACCAATAGTTGGGTTAACTCATTGTGTTGGGCATCTTTCTCATACCCTGAACTCCTTCAGTGTGCTGCAAAAGCAGCTTAGGCATCTAACACAAATTTCTGACTCAAATATGAGAGAAAGTAATGAGGATGTAAATCCTCGGCACACATGTCCCTTAATAAGCCTTTAATAAGTTCACCTTGTCATTACACAGATGAACTGTTAGAAGGGCACCGAGATATGATTATGCATTCATGATCACGTTTCTGAAAATGGGTATTTATGAGAATGATCGTCCAAAAAATAAGATTTGGCGATTCCTCCAAATCAATTTAAAAACCTTGCAGCATTGAGGCAACATGGGTATGTCCGCTTCCTAGCAGCTCAGACCTGTATCCTATCCAGCTCTTCTACAATCCTCTCAGTTGGTACTAGCACCCAGTTACCCCACATAAAAGACAGTTAAGTATTACAGACCTAGGCATGCCACAAGGAAAAAAAAGTAGTCACACAGGCACTGAAGTCAGTGATATCATATATCTTCCTTAAAAATAAAAGGTAACACAAATTACTGTGTTTTAACGTTCATACAAAACCCCACAGCCTTCCTGAATTTAAAAATTACAGACCAACAGAGTTGATGCTTTCTATGCTATTACTCATTTCAATACTGAAAATACAGATATGAATAAGCATTAAATTGCCAAATCTCCTAAATAATACTTCATCGCTAAATAGTACATCACAGAATAAGAATGATCTTTTTTGTAAAGCTTAGTAAACTGTCATTGTAGAAACATATCTCTGAACAAGAATGGAAATATTAAGAACAATCTTTGCCAAACACTAATAGAGGGGATAATATGCTTGCTTATCCATTCTCACATTTGCTATATCCTCTAGCAAATATAAAAAAACGCTCAACAGAGTATTGTGTCATACTTGTAATTGTACCAGTGGATGAAAGACTTTAGGCCGACTTAAAACCTTAAAATCTCTGCTGCATTGCAACAAACAGACATCTTCAGCAAGTTAATGTCCTTGACATACTTTTTAGAAGTGATCTAAAATTTCCTATTAGAGGGCAACACCTGACTACCCAAGAAAAATAAAAAAATGAAAACTACTTCAGAACTATCTTAACATGAATGATAAGTAGCAGGTAAAATTGCTCTGTCATTTTCTGCTATCAAGAAAAAAAATACAAAAACTCTGAGTAGAAAAACAAAGCAGAATATTGAGTTACGGATATTCACAGAAACAGCATGTCCCATTTTAGACACTTGTCATACTGGTAGAAAGGGAGATTGAATTACCATGGGATTAGACTGCAATATTTCATCTAATTGAATATTTAAAACTAATTAATTTATAAAAGTTAAATGCTAGCCTTTTTTACATAAATAAATAATTCTGAAAGTTTCATAGAACTGTCAAATTAACTACTTTTTTCTTTTCTTGAACTACATTTTCCTGAACTAAAAAAGTCCAGTTGTTATGTAATTAGGGCCTTATGTGGAAAAAAAAATCTCCTTTTTATTTAAAATATTCAAATGTATATTTTTAAATATATCTGGCCTTTGCTTACATGTTCTACAGTTCTAAAATTAGAATGGGTCAAACCAGTTAAGTACTTTCTGTTCGTTCTCTACATCTCAATGAAGACGTGATGGCAGTTTAGCACTCAGCCAATCCACAGGCCGGACTACAAGGACAGATGCTCCCAGATGTTAAACCATTTAACATTTCATCTCTCTCAAGAGAAACAACTTAGTTAGAAAAACTTCACTTATCTTCAGAATCAATATTTCCCCCTTGTTTTCTTTTTTCCCCTGTAAAAACATAACATTCAACAGACTGAGTAACCTCACATGGAGAACAACAACCAGACCATGATCATTACCATCATCTGTACCACAAAGGCAACACTCTGGAGTTGGGTTCTCAATGAACCAATTTAATCTCCTGATTTTAAGTGAGAATATTAACCAATAAAAACATATTCACCAACTGTTAAACCAACGTTGGCTGTAGACTTTTGGTACCAAACATAAATTAAAGCTGGACTACAGAGATCTTAGTTATTTTTCTCTTTTTCCATACCAATCTCACTTCTTCCTTTTGGTTTATGAGTTATATTCACTTTATACATCTTTATGCCAGCCCCCATTACTAAATCAATACTATTTACAGTATTATTCTACTCTGCTACTTATAGTCCCTCAGTCTTGTTTAATGACTGACTTGTATTCAATGCACACACGAGCATTTGCGCATTGTATCTGTCTCAGTCAATATGTCACTTTGAATGACTTTACACCTGGTTGGCTGAATTTATATTCGAGAAATATTTCACCCAATAACAGAGCAAAATAATACAACCTGCTTTCTAGTCATGTACTTAAAACATAACTGGACCCTTTTTTCCTATGACTCATTTCAGATTTTTTATGCTGGGCCATAAACCCAGCGGATGCAGCCTCTGGGGATCCCAGCTAAGAAGGTAAATTTGCCGACCCAGAATTTACTTGCAGAACAGGTCATCTCCCTCACAGCCACTGATTTTGGGAATGCTGCTTGCTAATTGAGGTATCTGTATTCCACATCCACTACCAGAATGTAGAAAAACACATTAGAGCATTTTCCAAACAATTTTAATTTACACCTTAGGCTATCCTACGTGAAGCAATGATTCTAGGGCTACACAAGCAAGGCTTAACGCTGCCATTACCTTCTTCAGCAGTAGGTGATGAGGATCTAGGGTCTCTGAACCATCTTATTTCTCACTCTGTTGCATCATTCCCACAGCAGAGGTACACAGCATTTATACCAGTTTAAATTCAAACAGAATGCTGATCAGAATGCATCTTTTATGAAGGCAACACCAGATAAGTCAAGGCCTGACTCAGATAATGACTTCAGTTACCATTTTGACAAAATACTTGTCAAAGTCAGCACCTGTGCTAAAGTTCAAAAAATTTGTCTCAAAGGAAGTCTCGTCCCTCAGTAATGCTATGCATCCTTCAACATACCCACTTTTCATAGATGCCTGTAACCTTATCCTGAAAGCAAGGAATTATTTTTCTCTTGGGCAATGAATATAATGGGTTTCTCTTGAAACACTACCAGGTTTGCACTCATGAAAATTTAAAACACCACACTTTTTTTTTTTAGCTGACGAAAGGTGATACTACTCCTGAACTTTTCATTAGTAATCTTGGTAGGGAGTAAATATGTCAAACGATGACCTATGTTTGGCACTATTTACACAAGAGTAGCCCTCTACATAGTGTTTGAGCCATAAACAGTTTTAACACGCTACATAGGACAAAGATCAATAGCTATGTGATGGCCTGATAACTGCCGTCTTAAAATATGTCACTTTATTTTGCCCTGCTGTTGACTAAGAGTCAAATATATAAAGCAAAAGCAGTTCATAACCTAGATATTTTACAGAATTACATGATTTTCCTGATTAAAGAACTTTACAATGTTATGAAATATATACTGGCAAAAAAGCACCCCAAGAACGGAAAAAATGAACAAAAATAATAACTGAACTTTCCTATTTTTTTTTTATTTTGTACACTAATTTATACATCTTACAGAAGAAACAAAAATCAAACCTACCTAAGTATACAAACAATTCACAGGAAATTTACATCCTAAATACTGATTATTGCTGGAGCCTCATCACAGATAAGTAATTGTCCAACCTCTAAAAATAGAATCCACTCAGCAATTTCATTGCTAAGGCAGCAACAACAATTCATGGATGTCCCAACAGAAAAATTAGAGTATACCTGCTGTCACTAAATGTAGCAATCAATTATATTACTTCCTAGCAAAGATTAGGCCTTCTTTTATCTGTGTGGGTGTACGTATCAAGTCTGTCAGCAAGATAGTACCACAGAATAACAGAGGTTGGAAGAGGCCTCCAGAGTCACCTAGTCCAACCCCTGCCCAAAGCAGGTCTGGTTACATCAGGCCGCTCAGGGCTGCGTCCAGATGAGTCTCAAGCACCTCAAAGCTCATTGTGAAGATCAGTGGCATTTAGGCTAGTCAGAATGAGTCAAGAGGGTGAAAATGGGAGCAGAGCAGAGCAGCAGTCAAGCTGCAGAAGCCAGTCACCTTCCACTGGCTGCAGAAGCACCTCAGCTTCACACCCTCTCTGTGCATCACACACCAGTATTTAACCACCCTCATGGAAAAAAAAAACCAAAAACTATACGGGAACTATGATTCACTCAGGTATCTATGAGTGAGGGACATAA
>VZTO01016755.1:6033-19780 GCA_013400615.1 Syrrhaptes paradoxus | reverse complement strand
TGGTTTACCCTCAGTGAATCCATGTAGGCTGTCACTAATCACCTCCTTCTTTTCCATGTGCCTTAGCACAGTTTCCAGGAGGATTTGCTCCATGATCTCGCCAGGCACAGAGGTGAGAGTGACCAGCCTGCAGTTTCCCAGGTCTTCCTTATTTCCTTTTTTAAAAGTGGGGTTTCTGTTTCCCCTTTTGCAGTCAGCAGGAGCTTCCCCAGACTGACATGACTTCTCAAATAGGTGGATCCCAGCAACCCTTATTTCTCTAGTCCTCACCAGTAGCCCTTCTCTCCCACCTGGACGTGTAGTGAGTGGGGCCACATAGGGTAGGTAAGTCCCAGTGACTGATACACATTTATGGTTTTCTTTAAGAGCTCTTGGGGCCTTGTTATTTTGTGGGGTCCATTCCCAGATTGCTTTTTTCTTCAGTAAGTTCTCCAGTGGTCTGGGTATTATACTAAAACCTGGATGATGTGCCCATCAAGATCCTAAAGACTTTAGCATGGCACAGAACTCTTTTCTTATTTTGGGGCAGGGGTAACCATTGGATTTCTTGTAGCACCTCATTAGTGGCAGTTTTTCTCCCACCTATCTATCTGACTCCTGAAAAGATGAATTCGTAATGGGGCTCTTGTTTCTCTTCTTCCAGTATCTTTACCCTAGCTGACTGTGGTCCTGTTGTGGAAAGTGTCCATAGCCTCTGTACAGGTCCCCACAAAGTGGCCACCTCTTAATACGTGGGCTATGCGCTGCCCCACAGTGACCTCTTGTGGAGATTTTAACATTTCCAGCTCTTTAGCTAATGTAGCACGAGCTACATTTGGTGGTGGGACCAAGGTTTAAGCTCTGCAATGGGCGAGTAAATGTATACTGGACTCCCTGCCAGATGAAAGCAAACCTCATCCTATCTACCTCTGGTGCTGGGATCATAAAAATCATCTCTTCCACATCAGTAGTCGCCATCCATCATTCAGAGAATTGCCTATGTCAGCTATACTGGGAAGAGCTGCAGTGAGGGATTTGACAGCAATGGTTAGGCCTCTGTAATCTGCTGTTAGTTACCACTTGCCATTAGGCTTCTTTTTGAGGCTGTACAAGAGACTTGTGGGGAATGGTTCCCTGTTCTTTCTCCTGTTTTGTCACTTCAGTGAGAGGATGGATGGCACAGGAGGGAACTTGCAATGTGGACTGCTAACAGGCTTACAGGCTAAGGCAGCATCTGTTAGTAACAGGCTAACAGGGGTGCACCAATATGAGGCAAACTGCGGTAAAGGGGGTGGTTGTCCTTGTTTAACGTTTTCTCCATGGGTCCACCCACAAATGACCCTTTGGCAAATCTGTACCTAAGAGGCACCTGTCATGAGGGTACCTAAAAATCAAGAGTAAGGTCAGGTGGAGCCTGCTGGTCCGTTAGACAGAGTCAATTTAGCCCTAGCCAGTGGGTGGGTAGTGACTTGACCATAGTGTGGCTGTAAATGTGGTGCCAGGGGAAGGTGAGAATCAGCACTAGATTTGCTGCTAGCATCTTTCTTGTGGAAGCAATCGCTGGCCATGTTCAATTTTCGCACTGGCTCTTGTGAGAGTGAAAAACAGTGTCGGGACCATTAGGTAGGAAAAGAAGCACAGACCTCGTCTGTTGGTGTGGCTGTAAATGCGGTGCCAGGGGAAGGCCTTTGCTGCTACCACCTTTCCCTCTGGAGCAGTCTCTGGATATTTTCCATTTTGGAGCTGGGCTTCCAGGAGTGAAAAACGGTGTCTGGACTGTTAGATAGGTAAAGAAGGGCAGAGCACCAGTGCTGATGTGTGTGGTGGTGCAAACTCTGTCCCCACCCTCCTCCTCCCACCCCTTCTGACACTCCGTGCCTGGTATGATTCTCCTCATACATTAGTGGGGTTGGAGACAGAAACGAACTGTGAAGCTGGGTACTCAAGGGTGTGGCACCTCCTGGTGTCTCTGATCCCTGCTTCCCTTCCTCAGTGGTGACTCAGAGCTTTGAGCACCCATCAACGTGCCTGGTGCTCCCCTCGATAACCACTTCTTAACACCCTCATCGACCTGCACTTGGATCTGTGCCCAAGGGGGACAGTACACTGTGGAAACTTGTTTTGCAGTGGAACATTACATCATGGAGGTGGGTCAAAATCTGGATAAGTACCTGACGAAAGTCAATTATCTCAGACTCTTTAAATAGTCACCCAAAAGGGAGACCCTTTGAGCTCTCCTGATTCACAGCAGCCTGTGACCAGCATCTCCCCTGAGCTGGGACGCCTCTCAGGACCATCTGCCGGTGAAGGCCACATTAGGCAGGAATCAACTTCTCCTTCTTGAGGCTCAACCATTTACTGTGGAGGAATGCCAAGGCATTGTGAGTATTTACTCTAACCCAAAAAGAAAAGGGGAACTTCTGACTGTTGGCTACTTTATCTAGCTCTTTGATAGAAGAAGAGAGAGCCTTTTGTACACTGGCATCCCTGTTTAGCTGTTTCACTAGATTCCTATTCCACGCTGATTATTTGTGTATCTGCTTGTTGGCTTGTCTCTGAGTTTTTGCATGCTTTTATATACGTGTACATTTAGAATACCTTTTAGTTTTGCATGTTTTGTATATATACATTAAGAACACTTCCTAAGCTAGTGTAGTCCTTGCATCTGAAAATAACTCACTATTCCAAACAACCCTAAAAAAGCCTGTAAAAAATTAGATTTACCTCACACCATCAATAAAACTCACATTATTGCTAGATCATAAATGGTGTCAGAGTTTACGTCTGTGACAGTGTGACTGTAAATGCAGTGCCAGGGGACAGTCAGAATCAGTAGGAGCTTTCCCTGCCAACCCCTGGGCAGAAATGGATAAGGTTTCGGACATTTTCCACACTCACTGGGGCCAATGCCAAAATTGAATGCAGCCAGTGATTGCTGCCACGAGAAAGGCACTAGTGGCAAAAGCTAGTGCTGGTTCTCGCCTTCCCTTGGCACCCCAATTACAGCCACACCAGCACTGGGCTTCTGTGCCTGAGTGCCCCCTTGATTTACTGACAGGTTTTCCACGCTAACCAAAGCTCTGCTCCAAAACTTAAAATGTCTGTGATTGCTGCCAGACAAAAGTTGCTAGCAGCAAAAGCTAGTTCTGGTTCTTACGTTCCCGTTCCACTACATTTGCACAAACACTGTGGCTCTGTGCATCCTGGCAGACTTATAGGTCCCAACAGTATTTTTCACTCTCACCAGGGCCCAGCTCCTAAATGGAAAACGTGTTTGTGGTGTTGTGAAAGTGGTGCCAAGGGAAGGTGAGAATTAGCAATAGCTTTTGCTGCTAGCACCTTTTGTTTTGGAGCAGTTACTGCATGATTTTCATTTTGGAGCTGGGCTCTTGCAAGCATGTGAAATAACACTGGGACTCTTAGGTAGGTAGGCAAGCACAGAACCCAAGTGTTGGTAGAGCTGTGGAAGTGTTTCCCAGGGAAGGTGAGGTAGAGGACTAGATTTTGCTTCTGGCACCTTCCCTCTGGAAACAGCAGCTGAAAATTTTCAGTTCTGGAGCCAGGCTGTAGTGATAGTGAGAGATAGGAACGGGACTGTTGTGCAAGAGTGAAAATGGAAGACAGGCAGGATTTTTTTTGTGAAGTAGCAGAAGGAGGAAATAAAGCAGTGGACCAGGACTGGCTTTAGGCAAGGAGAGAGCAGAGGGATTGCTGCGTTGGCTTCATATATGCCAAATATAGCATATTTAGATGCTTCATAAAGCATCTAAATATTCTTAATTAAGAGCTGATGTATGAAGAAGCTGTCTGTTCTGTGCGTACTGAAACAGGCAGGGGCTGGGTGTTGTAGCACAAGATGCTTCTAAAATGGCCAGCCGTCACCCCAGGTCCATCTTGTTTAGCTGGCCCTGCTGTCAAAGTGGAGGAATAACTACACATAGTTTTGCAGGTACTGTACACAGAATGTCCTTTCCCAGCAACAGGAAGTACCACTACTCATCCCAAAGAAATAGATCCTTGGCCTGGCAAAGTTCAAACCACTTATGTCTAGCTGGGAAGTCAGGGGTCAAATCTAGGATGCAAAGAGCAGGAAGGTGAGTGTGGGGGAAAGGTAAAGAGTAGAGGTGAGGACAAGGGAGCATGTGGAACTCTGTTCAAATATATGCAAAGCCATACGGAATGCTATTTTGGCATTTTCTAAATCACAAATGCTTGACTTGGCAACTTAGATTGCTTCTAGTTTTTTTGTAGTGCTCTGTAAACATAAACAGTCCATTCACTTTCAATTTTACCATCATATGTTTAATCAATAAAATATGTTGGAAGAACATAAGCTGAGAAGAAATCAAATCATTTAAATGTATGCCGTGGAAGCTGTAAGCTACGCTTAGTATTCAGTCCATTAGTATTTCTTTGTAAACTAGTTTAGTAGCTTCTTGCATATTCTTCTTGTGGATAAACCGAAAGCTTCACAAACCAGCACCGCCTAAATGAAGAAAGTTTATTCCTTTCCCTCAGATTATAAGATCCAGTATTACTTCAAGTAATACTTCAAGAAGCTAACAAAGTCCCTAAGTTATACATCAGAGCAGTTTGGGCACTGGTAGAGTTGACAGAGGCTGTCAGCAGAGGTATCAAATTGGCTGACAATAGGTAAGATTTGCTAATATCTTTCTCTTTGGTCTGACAGCAGTATTACAGGTGTGAAGTTGAGTAGAGTATGACACTTGCCTACTGCCAAGGGATTCCTCCCCCATTATTGTACTCTCCCCAGATCTGTTTTGTGGCCCTTCTGTTGCATCCTGACACCCTGTTGGCCCTTGTACCCACATTCCAACACTGTGTGTGGGGGTCTGGGATTCTGTTTCATCTGCCACACAAATTCACTCCTTGCACTGGAGCTTGCCAAGTAAATGTGGTTCTTCCAAGTACTTCTTGTAGTTCTGTAGTGGAACAACACACAGTCCTGGCAGGACTTCTGCAGTATTTTATGTAGATGAACTAGTTACTCAGCAACCCACCTTGTCCCTTTTCCACATTTTTTAAATTGGCATTGGATTAGTTTTCCATGTGTGTTCTTGGCTCTAGTCTTCTTTGTGTTATTACCACTTTCCTAGACTTTCTTTAAATCAGCTGAAAGAAGCAGGATACATTCTACCAGCCAAGAAGCTGATTCAACAAAGGGAGCAGCTTGAGGCACTTGCCTGCTGACATAAGAAGTATGGCTGTGCAGCACTGTGCTGATATACCTTTGTAAAATACAATTTGCAAGAGCTTCAACAGTCCTCATAGGCTGCTTTATATTGCTGGAGGGAGTGGGAGGAAATTCCCTGCTGTCAGCCAACCATTTGGTTTGCTACCTCCTCGGTATGTAACTTTACTCCTCACCAGTGCAATGTATTAGACAAACTGTGTAATTCCCCATTGTCTGGGTTTCAGCTGGGACAGAGTTGACCATAAAACCCATGCAAGAGGAGGTTTATCGTGCTTTTCTCTGCAGAAGAAAGAGAGGCACAGGGACATGGAGGCTGTTATATGTCCCGCACTATTGGGAATGTATTGGATAAAACACAGACTGGTGAATTCAGAAGGGCAAAACCAAAAATTGGTTGAGGGAGCCATAGGTGAGGACAGTCTTGGGACATCCTGCTGGACTTAGGAAAGGACTTTCCTGTCTTTCCTGAAGGGCTACAAGCCTCACTGCCAAATCCAGAGGAAGCTGTATAAGAAATCAGCCAAGCTTAGACACCTACTGTTTTACTGAGAAACAAAATGTTTTTGCATAAAATAATAAGCTATTAAAGGTCCTTCTCTCTTCTGAGAGCAAGTAGTGCTTATGTAAGTAGTATGCAATAGAAATAGCATAGTTAAAATACCTCAGATGATCAGAGGCTATTCAAACAGAATTAAATTCAGCTGAGAAATTAAACTCAAGACTGATCAATTAAGATGTAGTTCTAGAAAAGACTGATTTAACTTCTGATTTGACAGAGCATCTCATCACCTGTATGTTACATATTTAACTCATTAAGAGAAGTAGTGAATTTTTCTAAAGTCTCTTTGAAAGACTTGATCAAGTAAGCTCCCAGTTCATTGTTTGTCTCCTGAACAGCTGCATCATAACTGCCAAAGAGTGGAGATGAAGCCTTCACATCTTCCCTATTTGCCTGGAGTAAAATGAGGTTAAGCTCCTCTGCTACCCTTTCATATTTTTGGTGATCAAATGTGAAGAGATTGGCATCATCAATTGGGTAGGTGATGCCAACAGGGTAGCAGTCCCTTGGAACTGGGAACTCCACATTTTTCAGCATTGGCAACTCAGAGAGAAATGTGAAAAGGTGTTTAAGTGCTTGTGATGACAGTGGGTTTCCAAGAAACTTAAACTCCTGTAGTTTCTGACAAGGGTTTAAACCTAAAATCAACATATTAACATGAGTGTCTTGAATGTTACAGTCCTCCAAGGTAAGACTTCTGAGCACTGAAGAGGAACGGCTGAGAAGCTTAAAGAATACTGCTGGGTAAAGGTCAGGTATATTGTGACCACTCAGGTCCAGGGCTTCTAAGTGATGAGCATGGAAGCTATTGGCTAAATAGGCCATATCAGCATGGTTCAATGAGCAATTAGAAACATCCAGCATCTTCAGTGGAGTTTTTAGTGGGCTGTAGAATTAAAAGAAGAAAAGCTTTATGGCATAAAACATTGAAGGGCTACATTTACAAAATTTCATACAACTATTCACGTTATGAATGCAGCCATCTGCCAATGCATTATTTTTTCTAACTTCTTTTGAGAAGCAGAAGTACAAACACGTGCCAACAACGGCAAGTATATTTTCCTCCTGAAATCAGTTCCATGAATTAGCTCCTACTTTACATGACTCTGACTGTGTTATTTTAATGGGGATTAATATGGTAACATTCTATGTGTCTATTTTGTAACCAGTTAGTTAGGTGTCTTCTATTTGCTGACTTAATAGCAGATCATTACTACCATAAAAGCACTGGCTAATTCTTAAAACTGTTATAATCCCATAGATTTATATCACTTACACTGACAGTCAATCAGTATTCTAACAAGACATCTGCTTTTTAATCTAGTTTTGTTTCTACTGTATGTTTTTAAATGCCCAAGAACTTTACAGCTTGTATTGTTCTGGAGTTGCAAAGAAGTTTGAAAGAAGTGTACTTGGGATTAAGTGTTAATACTCTAGTTGAATATAAAATACTTCTGACAGATGCAAATCAAGATATCCCTTTCATACAAACTAAAACTTAGTGAGACTTCCACCACAGACCTCAGCTGGATCAAGGTTAGAAACTTGTAATTTATTTCTATCAATATAAGCAGTGTATCATTCATAACTTTTGAATGAAATTACTTTTTTGTACAGTAGGAATTTTAGAATAGGGTGATTTTTGTTGATGAAACTTTTGTCTGCTTATTTTTTAGATGCTCTGAAAAGCACACAGGTAACTTATTTTCTGTTCAAATACATTGTTCACTAGTAGGCTGTTATCCTTTTGATAATTGCCAATTTTTCCCAGGAATTCATAATGAATATTTACATATTAGCTTAATTTGCAGTACAGAAAAGTATCAGATCTCTCTTGAGAGTAACAAAACACGACAAAAGTCTCGAATTAAAGACTACCCATCTAAAAATACTGTATCTGTAGAATCTTAGTGTATTTACTGCCTGTTTTTTAGAGGACAAAAATTCACTAGACACCCTGAAAATTACTTGGAATATGACTCACGTCTTACACAAAGGCCAGCCCAACCTGATCGAGATATAAGCCCAAGAATAAAATAAAAAATATCTGGGTGTACCCTTCTCTTACATGGTAGCCAAAAGTATATTCTCCTCATAATCATCAGATGAGCCCTGGCAGACTAATAAGAACAGTCAGTTCTTGTAAATTCATTAGGTAACTTTGGCTTCCAATTCTCCCCAACAAATTCTCTTTCCTGCCTTCCTGCTACCCTTTCTCACACACACCCTGATGTATACTCACTTCCTTTATTCTCAGAGATTCTCATCTTGGCTGATGGCACAAAGGGCTGTTCTTTACAGTTTGACTGAAAGCAGGAAGACCAAATTACCTGAGCAGTTTCTGTATTCTTCCTGTGAGTATAGAAAATGACATACTCAGCTCTGTCAGCTGCGTCATTTCACCCATCTTTTCTCCAATGTTAGACAACATCAGTTCATCTGTAGCTGTGAACCTCCGCACATTAAATGTTCGTGCTGGCAAGGTCAAGGACATCAATAAAGGAAAGTGGATACTGTTGAAGAGTATTTCCAAGTGTTCCATTTCCAAGCGAACATTGTGAACTATTTCCAGTTTGCGCAACAAAGAGGGATCAGTCAGCTTTATGACATAGAAAAATTTCTGCAAAGCCAGGTTGTCAGATCTAAATGCCACACAGCAGATCTTCAGTGGACAATAGCATTTCTTCAACAGGGCTTGCACTACCAGCTCGTAGTTCCACTCTGTAACAAACAAGTCAATCAGCACATCAATACTTATTTCAAAGGTACCTGGATTGCACTGTGTTTGTTGCAGGTAAACCAGCAGTTCTAAACAAAGCTTAGAGAGTAGCTGTGTCCTGGCCCACCTACCCATTGTCTTCTTACACTCACAAGACTGAACTTCAACATCTTTTATACCAGTCAGGTCAACCACTTTTAACCTTTTCATGTAGGGAGAAGGATGATTCAGCACGTAGTCTCTCAGTCCCATCAGACAGCTCTCCAAGCACACGGAACATGTTCTATGGCTCAGGTCTTCCTGGTAGTCCACAGTAGTTCCCAAAAGTTTTCCCATGTTCAAGTCAGCAAGTGGCCAGTTCTCTACCAAGTCATGAATCACTTCTCCTTGCTCCAGTAAATAGCTGGCTTTAAAAAGAAGAGGAAAAAGATTATGGGCAACACTGCCAAGATTCTTCTTGGCAAACTCTGCATTTGACACAAATGCTTCAGCACTAATGAATCGGAGAGACTTCATTGTTGCTCTAGTCTCCTTGCTGTCATGGTGAGTGACTTCTGCGTTTAACTAAAGATCCAAGTTGCTTATCGTCTTCTATTTTTATCTGCAGCTGCTGTTTTACTGCAAATGGAAGCCTTGCTGAGAAGGCAGAATGAATAGTCACATGATGATCCTCTGCCTTCTATTTTGGAGCTCTACTGTGATTCTGCAGTAATTAACTGTGAGATCTTTAGTCAGAGAGCATGTATTCATTTAAACCCTCACATTTATAACCATGCTACCTCACCCAAGTACAGACCACTGCCCAGCAGTAATAGTTAAGATCAGTGCAGCACACACATATACGCGAACATTTCTGTATCTTTCCCACACTGTGCAAAATGAACTCAGGTTCCTTTATCATAACATGATCTCTATTCCGCTTTCTTCCATGAAAGATGACATGGTGGCGATTCACATCCGGATTTAAATGGGGAAGATTTTTCAGAGTTAGCATAGAGCTTCTCATAAAAACCATGGCCATAAGGAAAGACTGAAGGGCTACAGTCATTGAACTACACAATGTCGCTCCATTTTGACCTTAGTCAAATACAAGTGGCTCCACTGGAAAAGACAAAAGACTCTAGAAGGGTTCAGAGCCTTGGTGACTGGGACACTTGCCTGTGATAGGAGACTGAGGGTTAAGTACAAGACAAGCTGAACAAGATGAGCACAGAGTTAAAACTTTCTCATAATTTCCCAGGAAAGCATCCTATTGCTGTTGCTTTGAACAAATGGTCTTTTCTTTCCTCTTATTTGAGAAATCATGGTTTCATTGTGATACAGAATAGGAAAATGTTCAAAATCTATTACCTTTTAGGGCAGGAGAAAAAACCTTTCTCACCCAGCTGTCACAAAAGCAGAGACAATGTTTCTTTCTTTCAATCTGGCACTTGCCTGCCAGGGGAACCAGCCTTGGATACCTCCCTTATGATGTCCTCTCACGTCTTTTGATGGGCAGCCAGTGGGACAGAGGATGAGCATAGCTTGAAGTTACTGAATTACTTGAAACATGTTCATTTGTTGGGTTTAGGCTTTTTTGAGGCGGTGCCTTGCATTTGAGTTGTGAGGGTTTTTTGCTGTACAACTGGGATTTCAGTACATCTACTGGGTTATCCCCTGTAGCTATTGACTCAATATTGGGTACAAGACAATCCTGTAAACATCTTTTTTCCTCTGTTGTTTTAAAAAACCCTCAAATCAATAATTTAAAATAGTTTCTAAGTGCCCACACCCCCAACTCACATCCTCCTCCTGTTCCTCAGCCCATTCTTTTGTTCACCTTCCACCCTCTGCAGATGACCTCTACCTCTTCTGTTCTTCACCTCCCATTTCTCCAATGTCATTTGTACAAAGGTTTCTAAGATAATCTGCCTGGCAAAACTGACTGTGTCTTGGGATGCCCTTGTGCAAATCCTGAAGAAGGTTCTGTCAGATTTATTAACTTAAGCTCCATGCCATGCCCCACCTTATTGCTGGAAACAATCAATACGGAAAACTAAACTCCTACTGAGAAATGCAGCAGGATCTCACAGTACCATGCCAAGTTGAAAAATTGCAGAGGATAACACCAAATATAACAAGGGGACTGGGAGTGGAGTGGACCATACTGGAGGGCAATGGGAGAACACTGGTCCTTCTTGAGAGGGTACTGGTCCATGTTAGGAGACTACTGGGGGAGATACTGGTTCACACTGGTTCATACTGGTCTTTCTGGGCCCCCCCACCCCTCCAGGGCGTGGAGTTCTTCAACAAGAAGCTGAACTTGCTCTGTGTGGTCAACCACTGCGCATCCATCCAGGGTTACTGTGAGCTACTGGCAGCCTTGGGGGCGCTTACTGGGAGCTTGAGTGGTTTACTGGGAGCTTGGAGGGGTTACTGGGAGACAGAGGGGTTTACTGGGAGCCTGGGGGGTGGGGGTACTGGGGACGAGAGGGGTTACTGGGAGCTTGGGGGGGTTACTGGGGGACAGAGGGGTTTACTGGGCGCGGGGGGGGTGGGAGTACTGGGAACCAGAGGGGTTACTGGGAGCTTGAGGGCGTTACTTGGAGCTTGGGGGAGGGTTACTGGTAGCTCTGGGGGTTTACTGCGAGCCTGGGGGGTGGGGGTACTGGGAACCAGAGGGGTTACTGGGAGCTTGAGGGCGTTACTTGGAGCTTGGGGGAGGGTTACTGGTAGCTCTGGGGGTTTACTGCGAGACAGACAAGGTTTACTGGGAGCTTGAGGGGGTTACTGGGAGCTCCTAGAGGGTTTACTGGGAGCTCTGGGGGCTTTACTGGGAATTTGGGGAGGGGTTACTAGGAGCCAGTAGGTTTCCTGGGGGTTCCTGAGGGGTTTACTGGTGTCACTGGTCCCCTCCCAGTTTATGACATCTGGAAACTGGTGGAGCACTTTGGCCAGGATTTGGTACAGGGTACCATTGTCCCCAAGGTCCTGGCCATGGCTGGGGACCCCAACTACCTGCACTGCATGACCCTCATCTTCTGTCTTGAGGCGAGAGCTCCGCCCCTTGAGGCACCCCAAACTCCCAGGGTCCCCCCAAACTCTGGGGACCCTCCTGGGCAGCGGGTAATGGTGTGGGTGGGGCACCCAGTGTGCGCAGTGTCTGCATCACACCCAGCATGCCCAGTGTGCTCAGTCCACCCAGTATGCCCAGTGCATGCAGTATGCAGTACACACCACACACCCAGTACACCCAGTGCACCCATGACACCCCTGTTCGTTCCCCCGTCACCACCATCCTGCCCACCCCGTGTCACATGCACATCCCACGTGTGTCCCCCACATCTCATGTGTTTCCCCCACCCCTGCGATGCTGTAGAATGAGGTGACGGTGGTGCCGCAGAAGCTGACGCAGGACCAGGTCGTCGACATCAAGCCTTTCACTGGTGAGGGGACGTTTGGGGACACTGGGGGAGGGGACTCAGGCAACATGCGGGACACAGGGGACACGGGGAAGACACAGAAGGATGTTGGGGAAATGGGGTGTGTGGGGGGAGGTGAGAGGACATCGGGCACACCAGGGGAGTGTGAGAACATAGGGGAGTGTAGGGGGACAAGAGTGGGACATATGTGGACATTGGGGGACAAGGTGGATGTGGGGGTCATGGGTACATTGGGGGGTTGTGGGGACATGGAAGGACATGGGGGAACATGTGGGATGCCAGGGGACAGTGGGGACCATGCAGGACGTGAGGACATGGGGGGAGGTGGGGACATAGGGTGACACCGGAGGGAGGGGGGTGGCTGTGGGGTGGACACTTGGGGACATGGGGGGGGTCACTCCATGACAGTGACACCGATGCCACGCCCCCCACCCCAGGGCTGGCACTGGCCTGACCTGCGTCTCTCCTCCCCACATGTGAATGTCACCATCTCCTCCCCCCCTCCCTATGGTGTCACCTCATAGCCACCCTGCGGGGTGTCACCGTGTCCGCAATGTCCCCCTCACACCCCAGTCTGAACTATTAATTAATTATAATGAGTTTTGTTAGTAAACTGCTCTAATGGTTTTATCTCTTTTGGGAGGTGGGGCACAATCCAGCGTCCTGCCCCACATCTCTCCACAGATGGGACCCACGTCCTGCCCCACATCTCCCCACAGAGGGCCCCTGCCCCAGCCCCAGTGACTCACCCTCCCCTCCCAGTGGGCCCCAGTGGGGCCTCCCAGTTTGCCCAGTCCCCTCCCAGTGCCACAGCCCAGTTTGGGGCCAGTCCCCAGGTGTCACCAGTGAGGGCTGGGGGTGGCAATGGCAGTGGGAAGAGGGGAGGAGCAGGGTCCTCCCTGGCAGGTTTTGGGGGGGCTCAGGCGGCGGCAGCAGCTGCTAGGGGGTGCAGGGGGGGCAGCGAGGGGGGCACTGGGTGTCGCAGTTGTGGGGCTAGTGGCAGCTGTGACCCACACAGAGCTGGAGGCCTGGGGCCGCTGTCAGGTATGGGGATGGGATATGGGGGGACTGGGGGATCCCCAAATGCCTGGGTCCCATAGGGGGGGTGAGGGTGGGGTGGTAACAAGGGGGATGACAGGGTGACATGGGAGGGATGTGGGGGTGACATGAGGGGGGGACATGGAGGTGATGGGGCTTCACATAGAGGGGTGAAGTGGGGGGACATGGGAGAGTGACATGGGGGTCATGGGGATGGGGTGAAGTGGGGGGTAACATGGAGGTGACATGAGAGGTGACACAGTAGCTGACATGGGGGGATGCAGGCATGACATGGAGGGGTGACGGCAGGTGACATGGGCGTGATGCCGGGGGTGACATGTTGACATGGGGGGTGATGTGTGACTTGGGGGGTGACTTATGGGGGGTGACATGGGTGTGCCACGGGGTGACGTCACTGCCCACAGCGGCGCGGGTGCCTGTTCCTGCTGGAGCTGCTGCTCTCAGCCTCCACGGCTGCGCTCCTGCCCCTGCTCCTGCTCTACCACCTCCGGCGGGCCCAGGTGAGCCCCCCCTGCCAAGCGCCTGGCAGGGGGACCACTAGGGAATGGCGGGAGGGGTGTCCCCAACAACCGGGTGGCCCACTCTGGGTCCCCCAGCTCCCCCATTCTATGGGTCCTAGCTATGGGTCCCATCCTGTGGGTCCCCCAGTCCCCCACCTCTCCTGTGGGTCCCCTCCAACAGAGGGTCTGGAGGGCCTACAGGGGTCTGGGGGATAATATGGGGGTCTGGGGGGTATGTGGGGGGCTATAAAGGGTCTGAGGGGGGCCATGGGAGGGCTATAGTGGTCTGGGGGG
>VZTO01016754.1:0-21966 GCA_013400615.1 Syrrhaptes paradoxus | reverse complement strand
ATGTAAATAATTCTCTTATCTCTTCTTAGCTACCAGTTCATCAATAATATCAGGCAACACTGCATCTTGGGAACTTTCCTAAAAGTTTCTGAAAGTTTGTTCTCAGTGCTGAAAGCAGTCACTAGAAAAAAGTAACTAGTAGTTACTAAAAAAAAAAAAAGAAAACCAAATTCTTCAGCTTTGCCACTCCACAACTGAAGCATTATATGAATCTTCCAAATACAGAGATTTCAGTTCAGTTAGGTTTATAACTTTGTTAAATTCCATTAGGTCATCTGAATTTAAAATGAAGTGAATCTGAGTAATTTTGAACCCAGCAAACTCAAATAATATTTTACAGGGATTTTTCCTTATGAACTGCTTCTTTATGCCTTACATTTGTAGAGATAAAATCACCTTATTGTGGCTGGTTTGTAAACATTTTACTCCCGTTTTAGCAGAATTTTGTAACAACATATGTTAATACCCAAGCATTACAGTTTATTGATTGCTGATAATATTTAAGCAATGAAATTCCACATCTGATCTCCACACTTTAATGAAATCCATAAAGTCTATCAGATCTTCCATTCTACGAAGTGCTTCATTCAGGTAAGGTTTTTTTTCTCTCACTGCTGAAACTTGTTTTAAGTTGTAGTTCTCATTTTCTTACAAATGAATTTCATTTTCTCTGCAACCTTTATATGCAAATAAATAGCTGTTGTAATGTCAGAACGTGTCTTGGATCGCTCAATTAAGTCAGTATTATTATTATTACATAATATTATTATATCTACACTAACAAGATACTTGGCTGAAGGCATAAGTGTCCAGGCACATTCAGTTTTGTTTTTAAATGTACACTATTAAGCAACTGTAAATAGATAACTGCCAGCAGATGATTTTACAGAAATAGCCAACAGCTTTCATAAAAAGAAGGCTAAATACATTGTCACCAGAGATATTAAACGCTGATCTATGAAATAATTTTGACCAACATTAAGTCTTTTTTTCTTGGCTTTTGTTTGGGTAAGGACACCAGAAACTGAACTTCACGTTCTGGAACATGACTGTTCACATGTTAACCAGGTGTAGGAGTTGAATTTTTCTTTAAATTTGATAAGCAACTTGCAGAGGTATTATGAAAAGCAAGAACCCAAACAATTTTCTGCTATACTTTACCTTTCAGTCTCTTGGCTTTTCTGATACTGCTATGAAACATGTACTCCAATTGCCAGTGACTATAGAGGACCTGGACGTTTAATGACTGGGCTGCAAGCGGCTTTCCTAATTCAGACACTCTTTGCACAACGTAATGAATAAAAAGAAGAATATTTAATATCCCACCTTACTCCCCACCTCATCTTTAATGCAAAGGCTGTATCTGAGGTTGAGTTTGACTTCAGGATTTACTTATACCAGAGTCAATGAGGGTTGTGAAAAATACCCAGAATGCTGAATGAGGTAGTTCTGTTGGTAAAAGCACTACAACAGATGTAGCAATACTGATACTGGCAAAAATGAGACACAGTTTGTCTCACTTGAAGAATTACAATAAGCCTGACTGAAAAAAAATCCCCTTCTAAACCAATTTAAGATCCATTTGTACCTGTTTATCTATGCAAACTCTTGGAGTTTCTTACAGGAGGATGAACACCAGAACAGAACAGGCATTGATTCTGGTCCTGGTCCTGAAGGTCAAAAAAATGAGCAGTCAGACCAGCAGGGAGATCAGTGTGCAGCAAATCCTTAGAGATTCTGTAATTCATGCTGTCAGTTACCTATCAGGCATTGGTTGCCATAGCTATAGCTCCTTGGTCTGTGTGTACTGCAGTAATACAACCTGGAAGCCACAAAAGCACGAAAACTGCAGGGATATGTATCAGAGATAAACAGCCAAGCCATTGGGTGTTTTTGTCAGTGATACTCCCTGATATTAAAAGAAGAAAACAATTTTTTTAAAAAAAATCACAGATTAAAAAAGAACTTTTATTTTGCAAATATAATGGTTCAAGGACTACACCTGCATGCCATCTTGTCCCAGGCACATAATTACTTTCCTAGTGTATACAAACTGCCCATTTTAAAGAAAAAAGAGCAAGACTTTCAGAGACATTAAATACTTGACAGCTAATATGGTCTTGTTTTGGCTGCAGGCTTTAATTCTGACAACTTTTCAGATCATGTTGTTGAGCAATTTAAAAACAAAACAACTCCCACAAATGATAAGACTATAAATTACAGGTTTGAATGTCTTAAGTTCTAATCTAATAATTTTATTGGGCCTGGTGGAAATGTTAATTAAAAATGTTAAAACACTATCCAAACCAAACAAAATTTTCCTTTATATTTTTGGCCATTTTTCTGGCATTGACACTTCCACTGTCCTTGATGGAGCTGCACAAATTTATATCAGCATTTAGCTTCCTAAGTCTAAAACATTACCTTACTCATTTCACAGCATTAAGTGATTGATATTACCAAGTACTAGATTAGCGTAGTTGTGTTAGCTGTAATAAACTATGATACGTTACTCTTCTTTGCTCGGACTCCCTCTTTTGCAAAAACATTTTGAAGCAGTGATAAAACGTATTAATGTAGTATAGATTCTTACGCAAAACCTAAGCAACCTTATACTCATGGATCACTTTCAATGTCACATCATATGTTTTAATTCATTTTATCTCCTAAACAGAAAATACCAGGCAACTTGCCATGGCTACTAAGGACAGGTTAGAGCTCAGAAGCTAAATAATGCTGAGATAGGTGACGCTAGAAGAACTAGTAGCAACATAAAAGCTAGAGCACAATCTGTGAATGCATTATTAATGATGTTTTCTTCTCACATCAGCAGATGGACACTGAAAGGCTCAAGTGACTGGTAATGGGATACACAGCTTTTCATCTCAAAGTAACTGCTTCAGATCTGCCTCATGTTGATCATAACTGAAGGCTACCATTTGACAGGTATTCAATAGCCAATATGTAATAACTGGTCTTAGTCTAGCTTCTGGTTAACAATCTGGTTAACAAAGCTGGCATGCTGGTTTCAAACTCAGGGTGGAGCAGGCTAGAAGACTTGATTATCCTTTTATGTCTAAAGGTTCAGTGCTTCAAAACAACTTTGAAGCCCAGGTGCAAGTAGGACAACGGACTTACTGCACATTACGCTTGTTCAGTCATTGGTTTCCATTAGTGTCTATCGGGTATTTTTTTCCATTATTAAGTTAACGTNTAAGTTGATACAAATCAAGTGACGGTAATTCCCTTTTGCAGGAAGCCTAAGGAAGGCTGGCTGCTACTGTTCTCACTAAAACTTACCATGTCTAGTGGTTTCCATGAGCTTTTAATTTATTATAGTGTTTTTTCATGTTTACTGAACAGAACCACACTTATGTTTTCATGGAACCCAATTTAATGGGTAGGGCTCGAAACCAGATTCAAAGGCTGGCTATATCACCTGGTACCTGATAACAAAATTGGTTATAATGTAGAAGGACTTTTCCTTTGAGAAGAAAAATACCATCAGGGTATATTTGGAGTAAGCCTAGCAATAGCCATCTGAGAAATAATTAATCAGTTGTTTTCAAACATAAGGTCAGTATCATATGAATTTTTTTTTAATTAGAATGTTTTTGAAAATGTATCAGGAGTGAAAGGGAATTACACGTGTGAAAGAGCTGTAGACATTTAGCTGTATGTCATAGAGTTGTTGAGTCGGAATTGTTACAAATACAACTATATTGTCTCCTTGACATCCACTGACATCTTCAAGTCTAACTTCTCTCAGTTCAGTATACAACATGAAGATGGATGCTAACCACAGCTCTCTTGACAGGACTCAATCTGAAATGTAATTTTAATCTGTATCACTGCAGATCTATACGAACCCATTACAATCACATTTCAGTAGTACGACTGAAACTTACTTTGTCTTTAATATTAGTTTTTATCCCTGTTACCACAATCACAGCCAAGATTGCTTCTTTCCTTATTGTAGGCAGTGTAGAGACAAATGGCAGTAAAGATAGACAAGAGAGATAAAAGATGTGAAAAAGAAACAAAAATTTGCCAAAATCACACTACAAATCAATGGTCAAATTAAAAATAGAATCCAGATCTTCCAAATCCCAGTCCTTTGCTGAGCTCATAGAATATTCCACCAGGCTTTTTCTAAGACATTTTTCTTAGCCATCAGTGTTTACCAGTAGCAATTCACGTTAGACCATTAAAAGACTTTTTAAAGACAAAGCAACTGAACTTAGCACCTCTCAAAAATCCACTTCCTCAGTAACATTTACAGATTAATTAAAAAGTTGTCTAAGAGGCTCCTGAATCTACCTGCCATACTACACATACTCAAGGTTCACCCAAGCCTGCAACAGCCTGTTGGGCTAGCTGGGTTAGTATACCAGCTTTTGCAGCCAACAGCATGCATAGGAACACAATGGTAAACCATCACAAATTATCAACTTTATCTCTTCAGACCAAATGACACAGGATCTATACACACCTGAGTAGCCTGGAAATGCACAGTCAGAGCTTAAACTCATGCATCTGAGTGACTACTGAGCCTTTGCATCTCCTAAGTAATGTATACATAGTAATTTTTTTCAATTGTACAGCTTTTTATCATTTTCGTCTCATTCTGACTTCAAGTCCAGAACTTATGTATACACTTAATTTAGCATTTAATTGAATAATACTATTTATGCAGCATACTGTTAGGGAAGCACATAGCAAAACCAAACTCTGGTTGGTTTCCTAATACAAGTAAATAATATATCTATATATATGTATCTTAAAAATATTAGCATATATATACATCTAGTTTCTAATGTTTTAGATAAATATTAAAATACATTAACTTTTTAGCAAAACTAAAATTAAAATCCAACTTAGCAAAGTAAATTGCAAAAATCCAATTAAGTTGGGGTGAGGAACAGGATTTATACATAAATGTAAGTAAAGAATCCTTTATTTATATATCTCACACATACCTTACATATCTCACTTATTTACACACTTTATTTACTTTATTATCATTATCCTCTTTACATAAATGAAAGAAGGTTGAAATTTAAAGTGCCATAAGAATTGTTGACAGGCTTATTTTACATGCTAACAACAGGGATTTTCCATTTCCATTTATATTGAAAAGCAGTTAACTTTAGTTCAAATGCCCGCTAATTCTTTCTTAGAAAAAATATAAAGGAGTCCATGAAGTAATCTGTGCATCTATTCTATAAATTAGAAAACACAAGATGGACAAAGGGCTACCCATAAGCTACCAACATCAACCTACTCTCTGTCTTGGCAGCCCTTGTGAAATAAAGGGAATAGGGCTCTCAATTTACTCTTGAATCAATCTTACATGTATTTTGAACACTTCTCTAAACAGACAAGAAAAGTATGAACACTCTTCTGATAAACTTGGAAAGAAACATGTAGGATAGCAATAAAAGCAAAAGCAGAAACATACAGCATGCTAGAGACACGAGCTCTTTTGTGGAAATTATCATCTGTAACAACAGCTGTGATTAATCAACTCTGCTCACATCAACAAATGTCATTTTTATGGACAGGAAAAAACTGTGGACAGCAAAAATGAGCATAAAGTTAAAAAAAAAAAGTGAACCTCTTTGCAAAAGGAATGCATTAAGTATAAAGATTGTGCCATGCTTCTGTGGAAGGCATGGAGGCAAAAAATCTGTGTCAAAGGCCTCACTTTTTGAATTCTTAGTAATCATCTTTCCATATTATTGTCTCAGTACTTATATTCACCTGCCTGGTATTCAAAGAAATCCTAACATGCCTAAGAAATTGTGATATAAATGTAAATACAACTCATATGTATGCAGAATTTTTAAGATAAATACCAAACACAAGATGCATACAAAGTTAACTTTGGGGCAAAGTCTGTACAGGTCAGTACACATTCTGATACAAATAGAGATGGAAGAGAAATCTGCTGTTAACACTTCC
Organism: Syrrhaptes paradoxus; assembly: GCA_013400615.1. Classification (NCBI taxonomy): domain Eukaryota; kingdom Metazoa; phylum Chordata; class Aves; order Pterocliformes; family Pteroclidae; genus Syrrhaptes; species Syrrhaptes paradoxus. The sequence continues at coordinate 16,002 of VZTO01016754.1, read as the reverse complement.
TATTATAAGGTTCTAGTTTGAAATGCTTATAAAACTTGCCAATGTTTAATTGCTCAGTCTAGATTCTTTCAGAGTATCTGACTCTTTTTAAACCTTCAGTAAAAATGGAGCTACCACCTTCTAAAATGTGACTAAGCAAAAATATTCCAGTTCGCTAAAGTTAACAAATTGTTATAACTCTTATATAGAAAAACTGAATCTAGAATGATGAAAGAACGTGGGTGTTTTGCCATCCAATAGAATCTACAGACCTGAATTAAAGTCCAAGGCTCCCAACATAACATATAAGGACATTCTGGGCGCACCTATACTATAAGTTTAAATCATCACCTGTTTTGCTCCAAAGTCCTCTTCATTAGTGTCCACTCTGGGCATATGCTTGATTATTCCTGTAAGCAAAAGGCTTCTTCCCAGACAAAACCTGGAAGCCATTTAGTAGCTAGATAGCTCTAGGAAATGGTTTGAGTATGAAGTCACCCTCTATTTGTTTCAATCCTCCAACATCATCCTTACAAGCCTTTTGCCTGGCATGCCCCCATAACACGCCTCTCTGGTAACACGGTACGGTAGCTGATATGTGGTATGCTGCAAGCATTTCTCTCTTTATCTTGAATAAACAAAAAATTAAGTATTAATTGTTAAAGAACCTTTCAAAATTTTTCAAACGTCTCATATGCAAAGAAAAGCTTCAAGGTGCCGAGAGAAGGTTTGTGTGGCAGAGGACTCTAGGCTACCACAGCTCTTGAAGAAAGGTGAATCTTGACCGCAGGAATCACCTCGATCACCAAAAGAGATGTGGTAGGCAGCTTGATGCTGAGGGATTTCAGTGTAGCCCTGGGCAATGATACTTAAAAACAAACTTTATCCATCTTAAGGTACACAGTAAGAACTGGCATGATCACAGGATGTGAGCGCAGCAGAGTAGCGCTATTTGTGCTGTGTACTTGAAAAGGCTGTGGGAAGGCCTGCAGAAGGCTACAGGATCCCTCCAAACACTGCCCAGTGTAGATGCAGGCAGCTAGCCAAAACCTGTGTTGATGGAAGCGACCCCTTACATCCTGAGCAGGAAGCACGGATTCCTCCTGAAGCAGATCACAAATCCAGCACATGCATCATCTGAGAAGCTGGACACTTCTGAGCACACACAGAAGCAGATCCTCACCCATCTACAAACTTATGGCACTTGCAGGGTTAAGTCCTGAGTATGTCTTTCCACTCTTCCCACACTGAGATAAAAATATATACCTATATTAGCTATGACAAATCCTTAAAAAAGCAGAAAAAATCATGAAGTGTTGAAAGAGAAAATCTTGTATGGCATCAACAGGAGGCACAATTAATTGGATCTCTTCATTCTATAAATAGCAACTTAAATATGATAAAAATGAAAATGTAGGAGTCTTAGCTGCAGTCACCTTTATTTTACTAGTCTCACTCATCTGATACAAAATTAATCTTCCCTTTGATATCATGTGGGAAGATGGAATGGTGGTACATGAATAGTAACATTGCACTTAATGCAGGAAAAACCTGGAATCAACAAAACCTGCTAAAAATTGCACCAAAACACACCATAATATTACTCAACTTGGATACAAAAAAAGATATGAACTATCCAAAATAAACTTGTCCCTTATACCCTCTGAATGCTAGACACATCCAACAAATTTTAAACAGATTGTTGTATCATATTTTAAAATATCTCCCAACTCACTATAAATACAAAAAATAAAACCACTAAAAACAGTGGAAACATGAAAGCAGACATCCTAATTTCCTATATGTTGCCATCAGAGTTGCACCTCTTAGAGTTTATTTTCCTGTAAAGATTCAACTACACAACACGCAGCAAAGTCTTGCTTTTATGATCTATTTGCTTCATTGAGGCAGAAGAACATCAAGTGATTTGTACACAGTGTTTTGATGTTACTATTTTTGTAATTCCCATCTCTATGGAATCTGGGTACCAGCACACAAGTGCAGACATTTTTCATAGAATTGTCATTCTGGATAAGACAAATGGTTCATCTGGCTTAATAGCTTGTCTATTACTTTGACCATCATCCAAACTTCCACATGTAAGTAACTTTAATACTTAATAACCACTGTGCAAGCTGTGGCCACAAATAGATAAAATGTTTAACTACCATTAGATATTATTAGATATTTTTGTTATATATTATTTGTCCAGAATATTATTGAATCTCAGTAATGATGCCTATTGTGGTTTAACCCCAGTAGGCATTAAGTACTGTACAGCCACTTGCTCACTTACCCTCAGTGGGATAGGGGAGAGAATTCAAAGGGCAAAAGTGCAAAAACTTCATAGGTTGAGATAAAGACAGTTTAGTAATAATTAAAAAAGAAAGAAAGAAAGAAAGAAAGAAAACAACAAAGGAGAAAAAAAAAAAGTAAACCAAGTGATGCACAAACCCCCAAACAATTGCTCACCACCAGCCAACCGATGCCCAGCCAGTCCCCAAGCATCAGCAGCCCCTGCCGAACTCCCCACTCTTCCGTCTAGTTTTATTGATGAGCATGTATTACTTTGACCATCATCCAAACTTCCACATGTAACTAACTTTAATACTTAATAACCACTGTGCAAGCTGTGGCCACAAATAGATAAAATGTTTAACTACCATTAGATATTATTAGATATTTTTGTTATATATTATTTGTCCAGAATATTATTGAATCTCAGTAATGATGCCTANCTTTGGTCAGTTGGGGTCAGCTGTGTCCCCTCTCAGCTTCCTGTGCACCCCCACCCCACTCACTGGTGGGGTGAGGAGCAGAAAAGGCCTTGGCTCTGTGTGAGCACTGCTCAGCAGTGACTAAAACATCCCTGTGTTGTCAACACTGTTTTCAGCACAAATCCAAAACATAGCCCCATACAAGTAACTATGAAGAAATTTAACTCTATCCCAGCCAAAACCAGCACAATGCCTCAGCAACATTCTGCATGAGTTCTCCATGCTCATTATTTATGTTTTTCATGTTCAGTTTAAAATTAAGTTGGCCCAAACAGAAATCCAGAATCAACGTGTTAATGAACACGGACAATAGCTACCGACAACATCTAGTATCAGGACAGTTACAAGCCATATGTGACATTTCCAACTGGTCCAGGAGCTTCATTTAAGCTCTGGCCTGGGCACCCAATCCTGGCCTGCTTTCTCAGAGTTGTATCTGTACCGAACCCTGTATCCTTCCAGCATGACTTATTGACTGAGCTTCCTAGATGGACCTCAGGTGTACATTGTAGGTAGTCTTGTCTCTGACCCCACGTTCCTGGATGAACCTTAGACCTACATTATAAGTAGTCCTCTCTCTGTCCCTGTCTCCTGTAAGCTCAGACTTGTATTATAGATAGTCTTGTCTCCATTCTGGTCTTCGGCTGCTGTTCCTGAGTGGACTTCTTGGATGGACCCCTGACTTGTTACCTTGCCTTGTCTCAGACTGGTGACTATCACCATCTGGACGCCACTGGGATGGTACCCCGGCCAGAGAGGCCCTGCCTTTGCTGTAGCCACACCCTGCTCCCAGCTCTTTCTTTCTCATGGAGCAGCCCCACTCTTGCTGCTCCCCTATAGGAGAGTCATAAGCAAGCTGACTTCTGGTTTTGCCAAAAAGCCCATGGGACCTTAGTGGAAAGCGGGCTTAACATGAGCTTTCACTCCTTACCTGAAGGAAACAGAGTGCTGAATTTTTAACAAATGTGGAAAACGTCCTAGCAAACATTTTCTGTAATGCTATAATTGCCTAAATAACTGATAATCTTATTCCCTACATTCAAAATGAAATGTTATCTTTTTTTTTAATTTAAGACACACAAAAGAGAATGAAAAGCTTTAAGGGCAAAACTGAAAGAAATCCGCATTTCAATGCAATACTTCCATATAGTCACTGAAAATTCTTAAAGCTGGGATTTAGATAGTATAATTAATCATACATGAGCATTTTTTTCATTTTTTACTAGTCCAAATCTTACAAAAATATGGAGTAATATTACAGCTAGAAGGTATCCAGTACTGACACTACTACACATACATATGGTTAGTTATGGTTCTGAGTGTACAGCTCTGGTTCTGTTAAGTGATCCCAATAATTGCCATTTATGTTTTCACAATAGGGCTGAAATATCATGTTGTTTACATGAATGAAGTTCTACAATTTTAGAATGTTACTCATTACCTCAAAAGAGGCTGACTTTTATACAGCTTTGAATAAACTATTTCGTAACCTTTACAACATAGGAGATTGTGACAGCAGGGCATCCAGTGCTAATGGATATGAAAAGAATTGAGGAGAATTAAAGCCTTACACTTTAGATTGAGAACAGCCCAAGAATTACTTACGGTCATTCAGGGTAGGCAGAATAAATCCATGCTAGTGGAGAAGGCTTCTGAAAGATGTTTAAGCTTTTTTGTGAAATTAAATATACTGGCTTTGCAGCTTTTGATGCTCCATTGCATAGAAGCAGAGTCTATTGCAGGTGCTGATGAAGTAGTTTATTCCATCAGTCAGTTCATTCAGACATAATCTGGCAGTTTCACTACTCCTGACAGGAAAGTTACCTGAAGTAGTAGTTTGGCCTGCATTCCAGCCTCTTTACTGCCAGTGGTGCTTCAGTTTTCAGTTCTCTCTTTACATTTGGCACAGAGTGTCAGAAAACAGAAAAGATCCGCTTCAGTCAATAAAGAAGTGTTTTGAGAAACAGCCTGCCAATATTTGACAATATGTCTAATGATGACAGTTCACTGGCTCCTCAAACCTTGTCCACAAGGGCAGTTGCATAGTTTCAGTTGTGCCAAATTAACAGCTTGCTGTCAAAAGGTCTCACTGTCTCCCGTCTTCTTTGCTTGGTTAGTTTTCTGCCATTTTAGCAAGTTGAACTGGCATACCACCCAATTAAACTAGAGAGAGTGCATGGGAAGCTGGAAAATCACACAATCAGGGATGGAAGATGTTATCCCTATCACAGTGATAGTGACCTGTTCAGTAAACTTAGGCCAGAGCATTACTCCTCAATTTTTATTGAAATTAAAAAAAAAAAATACCCAATACAGATGGAAAGGACTAATGGTGTAAATATTCCCCTTTCATTGGCATGCTGGACACTTGGGCCAGTTTCAAGCTATTAAATATTATCCAGGTGTTTTACACAAGAATTGAAATTATTTGGCGATTTAATTTTTGCAAGTTCAGACAATCTAATTAATACAGAAAAAAATGCAAATTGGTAGCTATCCTACATGAATTACTTTTGCTGGTTTAATTACAGAGATAGCCTAATCTGAATCTGTTCTAGTTTTTGAAAACATCTAGTTTGCATGAACCATGTTCAGAATTTAATGCAAATATTCATATAGTCATATTCATACTCATATCACCTTATCTACATAGTTAATCCTACTCTGTAGCAGAATAATTATGCCCACAGTGACGTAACGTAACAGTAAAAATAAGATTTCACCTTAGCGCTGCATGAAAATGTAAGTTACTTGTCTTATTCTCATGTTTTATGAGGACACTGGAGCATACAGACGGAACAATTTTTCTTGTAAACCACCTCCACCCACTGATTATTTCATATAATACAGCAGGCCTTGACAAACACAATTGCTTTCTGTTACTGGAGAATGAGACTTTTTCCCCAGCAAGCGAGGTGAGGGGGAGTCATGTTTTCACAAGAGTTTCTACATCTGTGGTCACAAAGAAAACCTCTTAAATGTTAACTGAGTCAGTGCCATCTTTTGAACTTGTATTCAGTCTGACGTTGTGATTCAAGTTTTCCCAATCAACAGCAAAATAAGGACAGATAATTTTCACTGCTGCTATTCAGAAATACTTGGGCAACAACGATACTGACAGAGTTTTTCCATTATTTGGAAAAACTATGAGCACTAGCAAGCACAAAGGAGGCCAAGAGCCAATGAGAAACTCATTAAGCTGCTTAAACTGATCTAAATCTAGTCTGTTGAGGTCACATCCCGCCCCCGCCACATATTTCCACCCCCTTCCTTCGGTCAATGCTAGTGTTTACACAAGCAGGTGGTGGTGTGCCAGTTCAAGGCAAAAAAAAAAACAAACTCAAAACCGAAAACAAACCCCAACGCATCACTTTAGGGGGAGAGTTTTCAACCTGATCTATTTTACAACTGATTTAAGGAGCTGCACAGTACCAGCATCAGCGCAGAGGAGAGAGATAGGAACACAGGGAATTAAGAGCAGTTTAAGCTTCCATTAAACCGAAACTTAACAAAGAACTGGAAGCTCTCAAGCCTATCCTCAGCTGTACAAACCCTTTCATACATTGATCACACTCCAGATTACAGAGGGAGGTAGATTTCTTCCCCTTACAGTCTCTTAGAATGTTCAAAACCCATGTTCTGTTGGTCAGAAGTCTCATTTAGTAGCAGCAATTAATTCATGGCTGGCTCTTAACAGAAGCACAATAGTGATAACTGCACCTCATTTCTAAATCCTCAAACCAGAGAAGATTAGGGAAAGGATAAGAGGCAGATGTAATTTGTTTTCTAGCACTTAAGAAGCAGGAAAGGAAGAGGACTGAAGCAAGAGGAAGCAGCTCTCTATAGTCAGTAGACCTCTTTGCAGTGCCTGGAAAAGGGAAAGTTCCTTTGTCCTTTCACCCCAGCAAAAGCAAAGCACTCAAATATAGTGGATGCAAGCTGACGTTAGATAACATCACATCAGACACAAGTGGTTATTAGAAATCCCAGTTACTAAAAATGAGAGCACAGCTGTTTGCTGATGTTGGCTTTGATACTCACAGGTTGGGTAAGGAAGGAGATCAATTTCACTTTTATGCTGGTATTTATTAGGCTGCCTTTTTTCTGTCTTTTAGTAGCACAGCACAATTAGCATTTAATAAGCATGTCCAACCTAAATTTTACATGCTTTATACCTTGGCATTATTATTCCCTCTGCTTTTTCCTTGGCTACCAGTGATTCGAGGCTTAATCTGGCTGTGTAATAAAGACAGTTTGTACATTTTCCAGATGCAGTATATGCACCTTTCTTCCTCTGTCTAAGAAGATTGCTCTGATTTTTGCATTCTGGCTTTGAGAGACTGCAGAGCAATTTATTTGAAAAAAAAAATCTCTGGTACAGGTGGGCATAATGAAAACAAATGCATCTTCACCCAGGCTTTTAAAAACAAACAAGGGATAAAGATATTATAAAACCAAGCTGCAACTATGCAAAGCTCACCTCTTCCTTATCCATACACTGCAAGCATCTACTGAAGTCCTCAGACTGATGATGGCCGCACTGGATTTTTAAGAGAGGGGCAGCACGCTGCAGATATACCCTTTTATATACCCTGCAGATATATCGCTTTATTTTTCCTTTCCTTAAACATTTGCCGCTCTCCGGTGACAGACTCCCGGACCCCGCTGCTTCCCCTCACACAGGCGGCAGGATTGGGGTGCGGAACAGCTCAGCCTGCGGAACCACCCCAAGGCGTGGCTGGAGNGGGGGAGGGCTGAGGCAGCCGTTGCTGAGGCCGGGGGGAGCGGCAGCGCGGCGCGGGCGCAGCGCGGAGAGGGGCCGCCGGGGGTTGCGCCGCCGCGGCGCGTGGGGCGGCCATGCCGAATAAAAACAAGAAGGAGAAAGTGAGTCGGTGGGGTTGTGCGGGGGGATTCGGGCCCCGTGGGGAGGCTCCGGGACGCAGGCCCCGCGGGGAGGAGGGGCCTGGGGCAGAGCGCGGCGGCGGGGCGGCAGCGAGGGGAGCCCGGCACCGAGAGGGGTGGCGGGGTGCTCCCCGCCGTAGCGGGGAGTTGGGTGAGGGGCAGTCCCCTCCCCTCAGTGCTGTGTGCCGGTTCTCTGCTTGCCCCCGGGAGCCGGGTACTGGGGAGGGGGCAGCCGGAGGGAGGGAGGCGGCGGAGGGAGGCTGTGGTTTTGGCGTGCGGGGGAGTGCTGGAGGGAGGGGAGGGGAAACGCGTCCCCAGCCGTGCCTGGNATCTCTGGTACAGGTGGGCATAATGAAAACAAATGCATCTTCACCCAGGCTTTTAAAAACAAACAAGGGATAAAGATATTATAAAACCAAGCTGCAACTATGCAAAGCTCACCTCTTCCTTATCCATACACTGCAAGCATCTACTGAAGTCCTCAGACTGATGATGGCCGCACTGGATTTTTAAGAGAGGGGCAGCACGCTGCAGATATACCCTTTTATATACCCTGCAGATATATCGCTTTATTTTTCCTTTCCTTAAACATTTGCCGCTCTCCGGTGACAGACTCCCGGACCCCGCTGCTTCCCCTCACACAGGCGGCAGGATTGGGGTGCGGAACAGCTCAGCCTGCGGAACCACCCCAAGGCGTGGCTGGAGCCGCGGGTCCCGCCTCACCGCCCGGGCGGAGCGGGGACAGTCCCTTTCCCGGTGCCGCCGCCACTGCCGCTCGGGAGCGTCCCGCAAGGGATGAGGGGCGTGAAACCGCCGCGAGCCCCGCCCACGAGGTGACGCTACGGGAGCCGCGGCTCACGTGACGCGTACAGCCAATGGGAAGGCAGCGGCGCTCTCACCGCGGGCGGGGGGCGGAGGAGGNGGGGGGGGTGTGTGTTTTTGGGGAAAGGGGTGTTTTTCATGGTGGTAGAGCTGCGGGGGGGAGGAGGGGTGTCTGACCCCACAGCTGCCAGCTCGGTCCCAGTCCCGGGCAGTCCTGCTGCTGCGTGGGTCTGGCCGCGGTTGAAGTTGCGCTTGAGGGGTGACCACGAGCACTCGGGGAGCACTGATCGCCACTCGGAATCTTATCGCCTCCTTTTCCTGACAGTGGGAGGGGATCTAGCTGTGGCCCCGCTTTGCCTCCCTTTCCCCGGCGCGCCCGGGGGGGGTTTGTCTGGCAGCCAGCAGAGAGGCTCCCACGAGTCATGGGCGCACAAAACTTCTAAATGGAGGAGAAAGTTAGCTGGGTTGCGCTTTATTTGGTGTGATAGGCAATTAACCATGTGAGTGGAAGTCAGAAACAGTGAAGTATACAGTCTGCCTCATCCAGCTGCTCTCCCTCTAGACCTTTTCTGTTTGACTTCTGCTTGTCTTTTAGTTTCTCAACATTGTTTTAAAATTAGGTGTAGGGAGGCTGGGTGTTGTGGTTTCTGGGGGTTTGTTTGTTGTAACTTTTTTTCCTAGTATCCTTGCCACCTAAAAACAGTCAAACTTTACTTTTCTGAGAATAAAAAAAATCTCAAAAATATGCTGTGGGCAAGGGATGCAAGTTAAGTACAGTGCTGGGAGGGAAAAATTTAAGTGGTGGGTCTGCTTCTAATACTAGACTTTCTAGCCCCTAGAACAATCAAAATAATGAAGTATAAAATGTGTACTGCACTGATGTCAGTTTCAAAGTGAAATTAAATATAAATATTCCTGAAGCTAAAAACCAAAGACAGCAAAGGTAAGTTTTTAGACATGGTTCAAATCACTTTCATTGTTTGTTCCTGCCTGCTTACCTATATGAAAGTTTATCTTTATATACTTTATGGTGAATTTTGAGGCATAAATAAAATTCCAAAACCTTTCTGCAGATGAAAAATGTTTAAAGCAGCTTTCTAGAGACTGATAGTACAGTCTTAAGATGTTCTAATAAAAAATTGTCCTGTCAATTTTAATATTCTTAGTATAAGTTTAAAACCCCCAATTTCTTTACTTGAAAATCTGTCTTGATCTTCTTTTCAAAGTAACTGAGCCTGCAACCTTTTTTTTCTTTAGGAACCTGCAAAATCCGTCAAGAGTGGAAAAAGTGGCAAAGATGGACAAGATAACCAAGAACATGAGGTAAATATTATTAAAATATCTTTTTTTTCCCCAAGCAAATTTGTTGTTATAATTTTGATGTGACAAGTGGCTTTGGAGGAAAGTGATTGTGGAACTACCCCCCTGGTATCTGACAAAAAGTGTTTTTGAGACTTAAGAGAAGATGCTTTTGAGGAGGTTAATTTTATTTAGATGCTTGCTTGCTATAGTCTTAAATATTAATCTGTTTCCTTTTTAGTTATGAGGTGTACATCTATCTTATTTTCTAGGCTTATTGTGAGGTTTTGAGCTTGTCTTGTAGTTGCTTATTGCAGTTTTTATCATTCTCTGTAATTCCCAGAGCTCTCCTCTCAAAGTGTTGATGTTGGCATGTCAGTTAAGCGTCAGTAGCCTGTTGTATTGTCAGGAGACCCTAGGATTCACCGAAGGCTGCTGGTTGTTTTGTTGTGTGACTTTTTATAGGTATACAGTGGAGTGTTCCATTTTTGATTATTCTGTTTTTGATGCTGATTTTTTTTTTTTTGCATTGCTCTCTATTTTGCCCACCAGCAAGGTGCAGTGAATTGAAAGGGGTTGAGTAAATAATTATTCACTCCCTTTCTCACATTAATCTAGAAACTCAGAATTAGTATCTCTGCTTCATTTGGAAATCTACTGTTTAGGTAGACTTTGGAATTTCCTTTAAAATGTTCATACCAGCCTGAATGTAAAATGCTATACTGAAATGTGTATGTATTTCAGCCTCTGAACTATGTGTCATGATACTGAAAGATAATGTTTGAGAACAAAATACTAATCCAGCTTTAGCATTTTTCTCTCCCTGAAGTGACTGTTGGGGGTAGGTGGGTGGGAATATTTAGTATTGTCTTTCTGATGCACATCAATGAGTTCTCATTAGTTTGCTCTGGACAAAGATACGTGCTATTGTCATAAATTAATAAAATAATCAAAACTTGTAAACTACTTGTAAAAAAGTATTTTGGCAAATTCAGATGAGAGTAATTGAGTTTTGGTGGAGGGAACCTAAACTACTAGGAGTGATCTTAACTACAAGGAAAGCTCATAGAATGAAGTAAGAAATGTATCATTATAGATGTTTATAATGGTGTAAAAAGATGTTTTTTGTTGTGATATGTTCTATCTTTACAGTATATTGCTGTGATGTTAAAAAGAGTATTACTTCTTGGCTGTAATTTTAGTTTCTGTGCCATTGCAGGGCTCATCATTAACAGCATCTCTGCTGTACATTTGTTGTCTGCTTATTTTCTCAAGCTTATGAATGACAAGCTGCTGAGATGAAAACTGATTTTCTTATTCCTTCTTGGTACTTCAGGATAGAGTGTGAAGCTCCCATCATTAATTAGTGGAGAGCTCTAAACGTTAAGTGAAAATGTGTATGCAGTTTTGGTTTGTAATTTCTTTTGTAATTTTGTAATTTCTGGCTTTGCAGACCTAGCTTTTTTTTTAATCTAATATGTGAGAGATTAATCTCAACCAGAGAGTATGTTGTAGTGTTTATACATTTTTCTTTTCCAGTTTCCCTTCCAGGTAGAATTCCCAATGAAAAGTACAGTTTACTTATGTTATCCATGATACTTAATCATATGTGAGTAGGGGCAGAGTGGGAAAGGGACTGGGAGTGTAACTGGCACATATAGAATGATTGCTATTCCCAGTGGGCGTTATTTAGTCTCCATACAGTTTTGAACATCTCGGTGCTTGAGTCATTAACTTAATTAATAGAATAATTGCACACAAATAGTAATGTAGACTTTGCATTCTAATGTGATTGGCTGTAATCATTAGGTACGTTAGGTGTCACTTATGAGCGGAAAGGAGGCTATTTGTTAACATAGTGAAGATTAGTAATATAGAAATATTCTGGAACACACTGTTAATAGATTGTTTGGGTTTTTTTCTTCAAAGAGGGTTGTCTTCTTGTTTTCTTGTACGTGTGTTTTAATGTGGCTTTTTAAAAATCCTCTTCTAGACTGAGTAGATTTGAAAATATGCTGGTTCATTTATTTTTTTTCTCAAAATGCATTCAATGTATATGCATTTGGTGCAAATGAATTTAATGCAAATGGCAGATTGTAAAGACTAGAAACTGTCTGCTATTCAAAGAACAGGGACAACACAAGCAGCAGCATCCCACAAATACTTTATTTATAGACACTTTTATAGCACTTAACTAAATTCATGATGCCTTGAACTTCTGTAGATAAAAAAGTACAACAGATCTTAATATTTACAAAAATGAACAAGTGTTGTTCCTGTCTTGCAGTCAGGGAAATGAGATTTCAGTTGAGTGAAGCTGTACAGCAAGCTTGAAAAGGGATTGGAATGATTCCTGATATGCCAGGTTAGATGCCTATTCTGAAAGGGGGTGAAAATGACCTAAGCTGGTGTCTGTTTTGGTTTGAAAATTACAGTGGTAGCCCATAAGCCTGGACAGAAGTACTAAATAGCTGCAGCATGCAGCTGACCTACTGAAGCAAATGCCTCTTCATTTAAATCTCAAAAGAATCCCATTGTAGTTGTGTTTGAAAGCAAGATCCATCTTGCTTATTTTCCTGTTTCCAGTGTTCCCACCAAGTAGAAGTTTAGGGGAAGGAATACAAGATGATTCTTCTTGCATTACCTGTGCCTTTTTGTACTTGATGTGATACCAAAGGAGCCATGCTACAAATGAAGCAACATGGATCTCTCCTATTTGCTGCATGAGAGATTCAGGAACAGTAGATGTATAGTCTTCCATCCTGGTATGCTTTTCTTTAAGCCAGTATGTGGCTTAGAAGGTTGCTTAGCTGAGGTGTTGTGTAAAATTGTTTTCAAATGATTAATGATTTAATTGACTTTTTTTGTATTGTCATCTTTATTTTTTTCTTCACAAGTCCTGCTTAATCTCCCCTTAGGTGGGAGGACTTCCATCACTTTGATTGTCCTTCTCTGTTTCCATGTTCTGTTCTCTTTTTTTGTAATGGAGGTACCAGAAATGCACAGTATGTATGAGGTGAGGGCACTTTTGTCATTCTGTACCCTAATACAATTATTCCAGTTCTTAGTTGCACATATTGTTCACTTTGAATGCTTAAGAGCTAATGTGATTAAGCTCCCATCTAACTTCATTTTCTAACTTGTTAGTAAACAGTAATGAATTAGACTAAATAGTTGCCAGAACAGTTTAATCTGTTCCTTTAAGTATAACCTCTTACTTCAGTAATTATTCCAGGATATTTCTGTCTTCAGGTTGTGGACAATGACTTAATCTGTTGTGTCTTGTTTTTCCTCTGTGTGGGAGTAGCGTCTCTACTCTAGTAAGATACTTGGGGGTTTTGTTTACTGGTCCCCAAAACCTATACTCTGAACAAAAACAAATAACAAAAAAAATTGCCAGGCGAGGGGACTGGCTATGCCAGCACTTGGCAGCTTGTGGACGTATTCCCTGTGACCTAACTGGCCTTTGCAGAAGTTACTTGCCTCATAGATGGGCTTTGTTGTTGAGTTCTGTTTTGTCACAGGGTGTGGAGGTCTCCTTCTAAGTTAAGGCAGTAGTAACTAGTGGTCAGCCTAATTGCTTTAGAAGGAGGTAGCTTGGTAATTGTTAATGACTGTTGAGAAACATTACATTTTTCTATCTCTAACAAAAAACAAACACTTCTAAAAATTCAAGTACAGTACTTCAACAGTAATTCTCAATTACAGCTACAGGGGAAGGAGGTTAAAATCTTAACCCAATACTCATTTCTGTCTGGTTTGCCTGTGGGAAGGTATATGCTAAAAGTTGTGCTTTCCACCAGTCACTGAAGGGGTCTAGGAGTACTTGGGTAATTCACTGTTGTGGTTCACCTGTGGGATGGAAGTAGCTGGTAACCTTACATACAAGGCAGTAGTAGGTGACTGGGTGTGATAGCATCTTCTAGGTCTAGCTGGACTGGTTTAAGAAGTCATGAAACTTCTAAATTCAAAATGCTATTAATTTGAATCTGAGTGCTGAGTAGTCTGTAGAAGGGAAAGACTGCTTTTGTTGTTAAAATATTGGCTTGGTAACTTCCAACAAATGAGAACAGAAATCATAAGTTATTCTGCCATGCAGAACAGCAGTGGAAGACTAATGTGGTTTGAGGAGTGTGTGAATTTGTGTGTATTAATGCTGTGTTTAAAGTTGGGGTGTTTTTTTTTGTAATACAAATCAAAATGTAATAAAATACAAACTACATTGGCTGGTTTTCTTGCTGTGCAAGAAATGGCTTGATTTATTGACAGCATGTGTTGCTAATGTTGGACTATAATCACTGCTGAAACTAATTTAAAAAATAAAAAAACAAAGAAGTTGTATTAAATACTAATCTGTGCTTCTGTCCTTCCACTGTCTCACAGCCATCTCACTTACCAGTGTTTAATAAACCTACTGAAAATAGCTTCCAGTACAACGGTTTTGTCAGGCTTTGTTTTCAGAGGCTTTTCTTCCTTGCTTTGTGAGTTAATTTCTTAAGCTATTCAACATAGTGGTAATATTTTTCCGTAATGGTAACAAAATTGTAGAAATCTCTTCAGTGGGTCATCTTTAAAATACTTGAGCGAAAGTAAGGATTTTCATCTCTCTGAAGGAACCCTGAGGGGTGGCTATCCAGTTTTCTGTGATCGCCTTTCCTGTATTAGCCAGTGCACAGTGGGGAAAGACTATCAGTATTCTCATTACTTCTTTTGCTGATTCCCAACTACATGTGCGTGTACAATTGCCACTTTCCTTAAAAATAATAAATTATAAAAGAGATGGGGAATAGAAGTGGTGTTGATGGTTTTGTGTGGGTTTCTTAGCAGAGATCATATGTAGAAGTATCCTAATATTGAAAGGAAAACTAGGAAGAGCCAAAAGCAACAAATCCAGCATTTTTTATCCTAACAGGTTCCTGTGATCCTTAGCAGCTAGTTATTTAATACTGTTGCTTATTTTTCTCATGTTTCCTGTTGGAGATTTTCTTTGCAATGCTATTTAAGGTGCTGTACCAGGTACTAGTAACTCTGGGAAACAAACATCTGATCTTGAAGATGGGGTATGGCGACTGTTATACAGTGTCTAGCTTGTGACTAGATTTTTCTACTGCAGAATTTTTAAAGTTATACTTGAAAGTCTTGGCACAGATAAGTACTTATCAGCAACTCATCAGGGACTGCAGTGGAGGAGCTTGAGTTTTGGGGGTCTGGGAGAGGAGGACACCTTTCTGAAAGTTCGGGGTTTGTTTTCCCTCCCTTGTTCACATGTATTAAGACTAGGACTGCTCCTAAATAATTTCTGGAAATATCTTCTTGCCACAGAACATTCTTTCAATCAACTGAGAGTATCCTGTCTTAATTGTTTTGTATGCTAATTTGTACCTGCATGTGATTCAGTGTATATATGTTTATTGTCACTTGTATAAAGCAGCTGTCATTAAGCTCTTCTGCATTACTGTTGCTAGATGAGCATTCTCTGTCACTTGGTGGCACAGCATTTTTTGGGTGCATTGAGTTCAGCATCTTTGAGATGGAAGATTCATGTGTATTTGTTGTTCTTCATAGAAGCAGATGTCTTTTACAAAGATATATTTAGCATAGATCAGACTTATCTCTTTTAATTAATGTCTGAAGTTAAGTATTTATTTATAACCTAAAACATTAATTTATTTATATCATAAAATAGTATTTTAAGGGGGGAGTTCTTTCTTTTTGGTAGTACTTTCTACCATACTGTCACTTTGTGTACTATAGCCATCTAGATCAGGGATGGCTGATAGCCTGTAATACATCATCCCCAAAAGCCCGGGTTTTCAGTGGATCACATCAATAAGCTATGTTTGTCTGGGGTGTACAGCCCATTAACAAACCTAGCTGTGCACTGGCTGTTTCTTCAGGGTGTGTTCAGTAATATGTCCCAGCTGGACTGACAGGCAGAATAGCCAGTGTTTTCATGAGTCAGTCCTATTCAGTAGATAAAATTGATTTGAAAATTGTCTTCTTTCATTTGGAAGAACAGAGATACTTATATTATGAAATAAATTTGAAATTTTGAACAGCCAGCCCTTTCAAGTTTGAATCGCAGAAGGACTATAAATGGACAGTGCTAGACCTTCTGCTTTCTGAAGCTTTCTACTATTGGTTTGGGATTTTTACCTCTTAACATTAGCAAAACAGGACTTTAAACCAAAACTGTATATAAAATCAGGATTGAGTTTTTTCT
>VZTO01016753.1:0-10457 GCA_013400615.1 Syrrhaptes paradoxus | reverse complement strand
TACTGAGCAAAGAAGCTGGTGTAAACTGGAGGAACATGTGGCAGCAAAGGGGAAAACCAGAGTGCATTACCATGACCACAGGAGCATGAAGAACTGCATATATTCAAGCAGTCTGACCTCCTATAAAAGCCAGGCAAGAAAATCTCACCCAGATACTCCTGCTTCAACCATAACTTTCAGATTACTTATGGCACACACCTATCAAAGTCTCCCAAACCTTTTTTTTAAGACCTGAAGCACCTACTGACCCACCACGACCTTAAGCTTATTGCCCCAACAATTCAACAGACAACAACTCCGCAAGAGAAAACGCAGAAGACACGACTCGGAGGAGCTCCAATGGATGTACCGGCAGGAAAGCTGAAAGAGAGGTAGAGCTCCTGACCTCTCTTTTCCATTTTTTTTTCCCAAAGCTGTGGCAGTCAGCCTGAGGCAAAGCCCTCTGAACTCAACAGGAGCCTTTCCACCGTCAACGGTAGGTCCCTTCATCCCACCTCCCGTCACCTACCATCCAGAGCTCAGCTCTTAATTCTCCACGCCAGCACTTCCCACTGCGCCGGGAAAGCTCCTTGCAAGCCCCACTTAGCTCCTGAAGGTCGATTCCCGTTTTTAACAGGCCAAAAACCGCAGGATGCCAACTAATTGCTTCGTGAATGACCCCAGTGTTAGGGGCTCCGCCGCCATGGCTGGGAGGCCCTTCCACACGTTTGCGGTGCCTCGCACTTCCTGACATCTGGTTCCAATCGGCGCTCCCTTGAGCTGCTGCCAGAGCTCAAATGACCTCTTACCTGTGCTAAGGTACCAGTAAGGCACGGGACAGGCATTGCCCGCAGGATTCTCACCGCGTCTGCTCCCTCCTCTGCCTCCCATGCCAAGCCCATCCTTCATCCCAGATCCGTCAGATGAGATTGAGCGTTTCAGCCATCGTGGGATCCTTTCTTGCATTGTCCCTCCTTCCTGCAGCCTTTATCTTCCCTTTTATAAGTGGACGTTTCATTAATTTTTTTGGTCCCTTCTTTGCTTCCCCATCTACGACATCCCACTGTGCTACCCAGGTGCTCAGCTGCACAGGATCTTCATGAACTAGACAGAGGCATCCATTCACAGTCTTGGGCATCACCCTGAACTTTGCAAAGCCTCAAATGTGACTGCAGGACAATTTCAGCCATCAGCTGAAAACAGGCACTTGCAGACCTGAGCAGCATGGGGGTGCAGGTTTCCTCAACCACCAGCTTGGAGGCTCAAACATGTGCCCGAGCCTGCCCCTTGCCCCAAACCTAGGGCAACATGTGCAGGAACACAAGGCAGGGGACCAAACCATATCTCCTATCCCCCTAACCATAATGATGTCCTTTCCCCTGTTTTTTTGTCACCTTGACCCAATACGCAGAATCTGGCTGCTTCCCTCATCCCATTAACTCAATTTTTCAACGCCATGGTCTAAAACTCAGATATTTTCTGCTGTTCTTGGTCTGTGAATGAATAGCAAACCAATTCCTCATCCTGCTTCTTCCTCTTCTGACCCACCTGCTCCCCCTGTTTAACCTCTTCACCACGAAGATGAGGCAGGCTGTGATCCCACCACCTCCCACATTGCCACTGCAGAGCAGGGTCCACATCCTGCTGAGCAGAGCTTTGCTACTCAGCCACTAAAAGAACCATCGATATGCAAATCTGGTGCATGCAACAAACGCTGAACTCCAGCACCTGAAAGGTGGAGCTCCCTTAGTCTCCAAGGTGGGACCTTCTCATCCTGCTGGAGACCAAAACTACTTTCAGCTCCTAGGTCCTGTGCAAGGTTATGTTCTCATTGCAAAAGGCTGTGGAATCTGATGGGAAAAGTCAGGGTTCCTGTGCTCCATTTGCAACCACAGATTATCCCACTATCATGCTACTCAGCTGCTGTGTAGTTTTGCAAGTTATGGAGCATCAGGCTGAGTGTGGGCTCTGGGAAACAGGGCTGGAGCTGGAAAGCTCAGCAGTGATCCTGCCTTGCATTTTTCCTTTAATTTGGATTTTCTGGGAACATGAAAATGCCTTCACTGCTTAATTCGTGCCTCTGCCACTGACTGTCTGAATAGCCTTGGTGCTATCACTTAGCCTAGCTCGATTTTTCTGTCTGGACACTTGGGACAATTACAAAGCTCATTTTCCTAACAAGGTGTTTCAAAAGTCCCAGGTAAAAGGCACTGTGCAATTACAGAACTCTGATTTTTTTGTGTGTTTTGAGATGCCAAATATAAATCCTGCCCAGAAACTGAAAAAAAATGAAGTGTTGCAGAACTGGGGTAATTTCAAGTTTTTCCTCCTTTTTTTTAGTGTTTCCTCACTGCATGCAGAACCCAGTCTGCCTGAGGAGGTTTGTTTGGGGGTCCTCAGGATCCCATCAGATCACAGCTTCTGGAGCCAGCACTAATAAATATCCCAAAGTCCAGGTTCTCGTTCTCAATGCACCTCTGCTTCAGGTCAGAGAGAGATCTACAGACATTCCCACCCCAAGCTGGGCTGGGATGAGATTGAAGGCCAGATATTCCAGATCAGCCCAATTTCCAGCTCTGGATCCAGGGCCAGAAGAGACCGTGGAGCAGAGGTGAGGGTGGTCCATGCAGACCTGCAGTGTGGAAGCGGGACGCAGCTCCTGCAAACAGGCTGCAACCTTGATTTCCTCAGCACAGAAAGGGCAGAGGAAAGGGGAGAGAAAGCTTCAGGTCCAGCTGTAGTACAGAAGTCTGGGCTGTACATGCAAAAGCAGCTTCCCAAAGCAACCCCGTGAATTGCCTGTAGCTTTAGAAAAAAAAACATATACTCCCTGTTGGAGGGCATCTATGCAGCTGGGTCCATAGATGTGAGAGCATGCATCCCTCTGTGCTCACCCACCATGCACGTAGCTTCTCTGGGAGTCACTGCCGAGCATCCCTGTGATGCTCTTGGGGCTGACTCATGTTGCTCTGTCCTACACACTCCTCCAGCAGCATCTACAACCAAAGC
Source organism: Syrrhaptes paradoxus (assembly GCA_013400615.1). NCBI lineage: Eukaryota > Metazoa > Chordata > Aves > Pterocliformes > Pteroclidae > Syrrhaptes > Syrrhaptes paradoxus. The sequence continues at coordinate 7,469 of VZTO01016753.1, read as the reverse complement.
CATCAGATGGTCACCACTGGCTCCGGCCACCCCAAGCAAGCACAGCGGCTCCTCCAGCACCCAGCAGCCCTTGGATTCCAGCTGCATTATCAACAGAGCATGGTTATTTGGGGGTACGGGGAGATGGAGAGCAGAGCGAACCAGGCCAGGGCTGTTTCTCAGCTGTCACAGGATGGGCTGGGTCTGCTCAGCGTAGCTCTGGACCAGGGGAGGTTGCCTGCAGAGGGCAGCAAGGGAGCACAGCCAAGTGCGGTGCTGGAGGGATGTCCAGCACCAGAGTCCAGCTCCCACTGCTCTTGGATGGGTGCGATCAGGATTAGGGTACATGTACCCCTTGTCCCATTCAGCAGCTCCCCAAAGAGCCGTGCATACTCAGCACACACACATCCACCCTGCAGGGCATGCACAAGCATGTTCAGCCTCATGTGCTCCCTAGAACACGCCAGCACATGCACACGCGTGTTCTCGGTAGCATCCTCGGCTCCTAACACGCACCCTCAGCCACATGTGCAATTGTGCTGGGCGGCCCTTGGTCCTTTGTGCTTGGTCTGTCCTCCCCCACCCTGGACCAGAGAGAGGAGACGGGGCTCCATCCCAAGCCAGGATCAGGCTCCTCTCCCTGCAGACCCCCACCCGCTCCGTCACCCTGAAGCTCCAGCCACCACAGCACACCAGCCTGGCTCAAGATCTCCCAAAGCAGAAATTTAGCAAAATGAAAGTCCCTTGGAGTCTCAGCCTGTATCAGCATACAACGCCTGGTGCTGAGCCCAATTTTTCCCTCCAGACCCTGGGTAAATCTCCGTGCCTTTGCACCAAGTTGCTTGTCAACCCCTATCAAACAGCTTTTTGGTGAGAAGAAGACACGAGCCACCCATTCCAGGCAGGATGACCTGGCTGTTCAGCAAGACACCCAGAGCAAACACAGCCTATGCAACCAACCGAGCTGCCCACACAGCTCCCACCATGCATCCTCCTGCTGTAAATACACCGATGTGACCCCCACTGTCACAGCCCACCCAGGATTTCTGCAGAGTTATCTCCTCCCTGCTCTGCATCCAGACCCCAGCAGAGAGCTCCAGCCCCTGCCAAATGCCAAATGCCATCCTGACACATAGACGCATCCATCCTGCACTTCCAGCTGCAGGAGGTGGGAAGCTGGGTCCGAGGAAGGTGATGAATGCAAGAGAGACCATCCCAGAAAAAAAAAAGGAGGAAAAAAGGAGGAAAAAAGAAAGTGGGGGGGAGGAGAGGAAGAAAATTAACCCTGGCAAAGAACTCAAGGTTTAAGGATGTAGCAGGAGAGCCTTGCTCCTTGCCAGCCATCCAGCTGGGAGTTCAGCAGATGATAAACCTTTGAAGCAAGGCTGCAAGGCAGAGGGTGGGGGGCTTTGGCACAGCCTTCCCTGAGCCTGAAGCCCCACAGCCGGGGAAGCAGGTGCCCATGGAGAGGAGAGGCTGCAGAAGGCAAAGTCCCTTCAGAGGGCAAAAGGATGGAAGGCAAAGCAGCCCTAGTCCCCAAGGAGATCCTGACCTCGGTGTCCCCAAGGATGCCAGCCCATGGGCTGCATTGTCTTCCACCTACCTGCAAGACTGATAAGAAATCACCGGCATCTCCTTCATCTGAGATGACCACACACAGGGAAAGCATCAGGGAAAGAAGATCCCAGCCTGGAATCAGGAGCTATATTGGGTGTTAACTTGTCAGGGCTTGTGTGCTCAGCTGCAAGGGGGTAAACACGGCCCCACATGCCCAACCACAGCCCCAGGTAGGGAATTGGGTGGCTGGAGNTGAGATCTTGGGAAGAAATGTTTTCCTGTGCGGGGGGTGAGGCAGTGGCCCAGGGTGCCCAGAGAAGCTGTGGATGCCCCATCCCTGGAGGGGTTCAAGGCCAGGCTGGATGAGGCTTTGGGCAACCTGGGCTAGTGGGAGGGGTCCCTGCCCATGGCAGGGGGTGGCACTGGATGGTCTGGAAGGTCCCTTCCAACCCAAATCATCCTATGTGTCTATGACTGAAAACCAAAAAGCTCAGCCAACTTCAAAGCCTGGAAGAAGTATAAATTGTGACAAGAACAAGGCAGCACAAGGACCAGTCTGGAGCTCTTGGTAATCTGAGCTCATCCAAATAATGAGTCTTTCTGCTCATCTCACTCCACAAAGCAGGGGTATTGGACACATCTCCCCAAAACAGCCACTCCACCAAAGATTTAAGGTCCAAATGGGCCAAGTTATCTGCTGATGGATCCCATCACGAAGCTACGAAAGAAAGGGAAAACTTGACTGTCATCTATGAATGCAGACACTTCTGAGGAAGAGGGGCTCTCCTCGGTGATTTCTCAACCAACAAGATGGATAAAGGAAATCTTGGCAGAGTTTCATGCCCTGTATTATTTTTAAAAGGATGGTGCGTTAATGAATGATTGCGAGGAAAACACACAGAGAAAAGATTCAGGGGTTGAAGCAGCAAGAGGCTTCAAGAGCTCAAGGATTTTTCCTTACCTTGTCAAAAAAAAGAAGATTGAGAGCTGGTTCGATTACATCACATAAGCCTCTTCGCAAGGAGCAAAATCTGGGATGTAAAGGGTTCTTTAGGCTGGTGGTGAAAGGCAGAACAAGAATTGATAGCCGAGAGTCAGACAAATTACAAGTGGAAATAAAGAGTGAGGGTGATTAACCAGGCAAACCGTCGAGGGAAGCGGTGGATCCTCCGCCGCCTGATTTCTTCAAGATGGGATGATTTCCTGGAAGACGTGCTTTTGCCGAATTCACACAGCAGGGAACGATGCACAGGTAGAAGGATGAATTTAAGGCCGGTATTCAGGAGATGAGACAGGATGATCTAATGTCCCTTCTTGATCATAAACATGATGGATCTAGAAGGCTGTGAAAGTTGGCAGAGACGCATTTCCCCAGCCTGCCCCTGCACGTGTAAAGCTTGCTCGATTTCATAAAACCTCGCATTAAAAACATCTCGCTGATTTTCTGTGACAGCGTTTCTTTCAAAAGCAGACATTGCCCCCGTGGTAACAAAATCCTTCTTCATATCCCAACCGCCCTCCGAAAACCAGTGGGATGTCTCAGACACGACCAGCCCAGGGAACCCACTTGAGACTCAAAGTGATTTATTCCTCTTTCCGCTAAGAAAAACAAAACAGCAAACAGAGCAAAGCAAAAATAAATTTTAAAATAAAGGGAGAAACCTCACCATGGGATATTTGCAGCGTGTCATCCCAGCTGGTTTAACCAAAACACAGATTTCTGCTATTTGAGGTACATCGGTGGCATTCGGGGGAAGATGCTGGGGACTGACAGCCCGGTGGACACCAGGAGAGACCATTTAAATGGCAAAAGCAAATGAAACCACTTCTCTTTCCCAGGAGCAATTCCTGAACACAGCTTTTTACATACTTTTAAATCATAATAAAATAGTTTTGGTCTTATCTCAGGCTGGTTCGGCATCATGAACGTCGGAGGATTTGCATCACTGGGGGAGCGATGGAAGGCTGAAGGGGGTTTTTGGGAGGGAGGATACAGAGCCAGAGGTGGCAGAGGCTTCCAGCCGTGTAACCCTCAGACCGAAACTGGGCAAGAACAACTCGGATTTATGGAGTGCGACTGAGATTTAAGTGAGCGCAACACCACCGCGGAGTTGTGCCATCCATAAACCGGGGGCAATGAATCTCATCTCTACCGAACACAGGAACTTGGACAAAATTTACTGTCCCCCCCTCATAACACCACCAGATTATTTTCTCTTACTATCATGTTGCTCAATAAAAAGATTTTTAGGGACTAACTCACTCAGGCTGAAATTTCCATAATTTGTGCTTTGCAAAAAATAATCTGAAGACCTTATGTGAGGTCTCTTGCTTGCACAGGGATGATCCCCTCTGGGAAGTGACACCAGGTGACCGTGTCTCTAAATACCTCATTAAAAAAAGGAAATCAAAACTAGCTCCCAATAATTCTGGAATTATACCTTGAGAGCAAGATGCTTTGCTTTCTCCTGTGCTGCCCATCTCCAAAAGGATTGAGGGAAGGTTGAGAAACCAGCTGAGGGTTCTTCTGCATCCAGTTGAAGTACGTTGGTCCAACTGGGGGGTTTTGTGTTTTATGAATTGAAAACTCTGCAACGGCAATTAAAATGCAAATTGTCAACGGGTCAGTGTAAATACAAAGCACATTTATGCAGAGCTCATGGGGCAGGTCTGGAAGGACTTCAAGCCCAGTTTCCTCTCGCTTCCCAATTTTATTATCTTACAAGCAGCAACGGACCCCAACAGGCCTCGTGGATTTCACGTTCATTTGTGGGTTCATGGTCACAACATCTAAATATCATTCTGTTGACTTTCAGAGTTGGATGCTAGCCGGGGGGGAGGTCAATCCACCCAACATAAGGCAACAGGGGGAGGGCTTGATACCAAAGCGCTGCCAGGGAATCACCAGTCAGAGTCACTTTGCCCCTTCCAAGACCTGCTTCATCCCCTGCAAATGAGCAAAGAGGGAAACTGAGGCACCGAGCAGCTCAGCAATACCTAGGCAAATCCTGACAGGTAGGACGCGAGTCCCATGCACACCCTGTGCGTAGGTGCATGGAAGACGCGTGCACATCTTTGCACATAAATGCACGTTTGTGCTCTGCCTGGTGGTGGGTTAAATCAGAAACATCCCTGGTCATGGGATAATAGCCTGAAGACGTTCTCTGCACAAAATCAGAGACAGTTTAGGAGAAATCCAGCAGGAGGGACAGAGGGAAGTGCAGCAGTTAGCAATCCAAGCCCAATTTCAAAGGAATCACAGAATAACTCAGAGCAGCAGGTTCCTGTGGTGGTTACCTCATCCCACCACCTGCCCCAAGCAGAAGGGACAATGGCTCAGCAACGTGCCACAGAAGACGGTGAGCTTGGCAGGGCAGTGGAACACTTACAGGATTCACTGCTGAATTATTCCTTGGGGTCTCTTAGCTGCATTATCAGCTCTAGGAGATAACTACACGCCGGCTGAAGCTCTGCTGGGTGACTCAGACAAGTTCAACATTTCAAGCCCTGTAAACCTTAACGAATTGATCTCAAGGGGGCTTTCCTATAAATTGACCTTACCTAGCAGGTCAGCTTTAACAGGAGGATGGCTCTGTGGTCTCCCTGGGTCCATTTTTTTCTAGCTTTCTGTGAACAAACACCAGTTAATTTTACGAGAGTGATCTGACACATTAATTTATTCAGTCCAGATCTGCCCACGAGGCCCCTTCACTGCTCCATCGAGTGAATCCACCCAGTGATTAATATCCAGCAGAGGAAATGTTCTGCTTTATTAATATACGCAATAATGTTTGTCTTAATGAGACTCCTGCAAAAGCAATTCTAGTACTCGAGGGCTTCTGGTTTTAAATAAACTTCTGCAGAAGAAGCTGGCTGCTCAGACCAGACAGAAACTGGGCTTTGGGCTGGTCACTTCTGGGATGTGAAATGCTGCCATAGTGTCCAGCCCCATGACGTGATGGGAACCTGGGACATCCATGACATCCACCACCTTGGGATGAGGCTCTGCGTTTTGGTGGTCTGCAGCCCAACCCTTGGAGGCAGCCAAGCTTAGCCAGCAGCACTGCTGGCTGTAGTCATCGTTCCCTTACCTTGTCAACCTATATCCCACCTTCTCTGATTGCTTTATAAGCCACAACACCAAGAGAGAGATAGAATCATAGAATGGTTAGGGCTGGAAAAGACCTTAGAAATCATCTAGATCTATTTCAAAAACTCCAGAAGAGGACAAGACAAGCTGATGTTGAGCATCTCCATTGGTGACTACAAAATAATCCTGGTGCTCCATCAGCCCAGGACCTCTAACCAACCCTTATACATAACCTGAGGCTTATGCAGAAGAAAGGTTCAGGCTACCTACCCCATTTCTTTCAACCTTTCCCTCCATATACGTTATTGGCCATGGTCAGAGGCAGGTATACAGGATGGTGGGACAGATATGCTCTCACACTTCATGAGCACCCAAGGAGCACATCTGTGGTTGTTTGGGGTTGCTCGACGCAATCCACCCCCATCACACACAAGCACGTCCAAAAAACAACCCTTCCCTGCTGAGCAGAACGAATCCGTGTAGCCATAATTAGACAAATATTGTTAAAGGAAAAGCTATACGTGAATGTAGACTAAACACAGCTCTTATGCCAGATAAAACTGTGTTCATTACACTGAAAGAGGAACTGTTCGTGCCATAACAAACGGTCAAACACGATACTTCAGAACAAATATACATATACACTCCATCTATATTTATAAGGTTGAAAAAAGCGTATAAAAGCCTGATCCAGCTTCCAACACAGTGAAAAGAAAGACAACCATTGACTCTACTGAGTGTTGGAGGAGAACGTGAAATAATAACACAAAGGGGGGGATGCAGGTAAGGTCATTTGGATGCTGGTTTTAGACCATCAAAACAAATTTTTCTCAGCGTGAGTGGCTTGATTGTTCAAGCTGCTGCCCTGAAATACTTGGGAAACATGGATTTGGAGTCCGTAGTCTTTAGCATTAGTATGACCTTCAAGGTTGTGTTCAACATTACCTTTGAGCAACCTAATCTAGTAAAAGGTGTCCATGCCCGTGGCAGGGGGGTTGGAACTGGATGATCTTTAAGGTCCTTTCCAACCCAAACCATTCTGTGATTCTAATTTTTTTTCGTAGCACCTAATAATGGTGACTTTGGAAAGTTGTTTGAGAAAAGTCTATCCCAAAGAGACCTTTCGCAAAGGTCTCCATCGTGGAGCCCTCACCCTGAGTGCTGCAGCCTGCCCTTTCTGATATTCTCTGTCCCTGGGAAGCTCAAGTCGCTGTGGAAGGACCATGTAAACTGAGCAATCCTCTCGTGAAATCACCCAGAGGAAACAAGGGTGAAGCCTTGCAGGGATGTGTTAGCTAAAACCACTGTTCAGCCCCAGTTCTGTGTCTACACTGCAGATAATTTTTCTACATGCATCTACCCAAGACATGAGACAGGCTCAAAGCTTCCCTGCCCCTCTCTTCCCCACATTTTTTCATGTGAACCTTTATAATTCATATTTTATCATATCAAAATCACACATCAGCAATCAAATCAACAATCAGGAAGATGCTATAAATTAGGATTTGGGTGTAATCACCTGAAATATTCTATTCCATTCTATTCCATTCCATTCATGGGGCATCCATGGTGTTTAAATGCCAGCTAAGCCCAAGGGTCTACCAAGGCTCCTAAAATTATCTGGGGGAAAACGATGCCAAGAATCCACCCACACCACCAGGAAATCCATCGCTTTCTCCCATCTCTCTTTTTTTTTTAAATAATTCCTGTAAATGTTACTTTAGTGACACCTCAACCCTTCGCCCTGTCATCCCCTTGGAAGGGCCTGAGCCTTGAGCTTTGCAGATTAAAGCCATGCTTCAGCCCGACCAAGGGGACACAAGCCCACTCCAGTGGCCCATTG
>VZTO01016752.1:76313-103877 GCA_013400615.1 Syrrhaptes paradoxus | reverse complement strand
TTTTTTCCCCCTTTAATTGATGGGAGCCCTGACAAGAGCTGATTAGCTGTTGGGGTTGCATCCTTCCTTGCAAAGCTCGTGACTGATTTCCACCGCTTCCTTCCTTCCTCGAGACCGGAGCAATCTTTCTTCTACGGGCAGATAGTTCCCTCCCAGAGGTTTTACGCACGGTGGCCTCACATGGAAGACCCTGGGGGCTTGTTGTGAATATATGTATATATTTTTTTTTTTCTGGCAGCTCATTCATTATAAAGTTTTAATGAATTTTAAATATCGTATGAAAAGAGCACGTGGTGAAAAACCATCTCAGTTTGTTTTTACACTGGCAAGTGTTGGGTTTTGCTTTTTTTTTTGCAAAGAGAGGGTGGATTGAAAGCAAGCGGAGGAGAAAGGCACGTCCCCGGCTGCTTAACCTTGCAGGTCACCTGGAACGGGAGGAGATGGCCAAAAACGCAACCTGAAAATGTTTAGCTGCTGCTGTTTATAATGAGGAAATATCTGTCTACATCATCGCTTTGTAACGTTTCAAAAGTATGACTTAAAAAGGAGAAAAGGGGGTGTGGGGGGAGATGGGGAGGGAACTGCGCCGCCGTATTTTCCAGAATGAGAAACACAGGCTACTTGTTCAGTCAACTCGGTTTAGGTCAAATGTAGTTATGAAAACCAGATGATTGCTGGTGATCAAGCTGTACTTTGACAAATATCCCATTGTTTGAGCATGCAGTGATTTCTTCGGAGCGTTACCCGGTGCGGGGCTTGGCTATTGCCTTCCTCCAGCTCGGAGCCGGAGCGGGGCTGGGTGCTCCAGACCCAAGGGCTTGGCTTTGGAGGAGGAGGGATTGCACAGAAAGAAATGAATGAAATTTCCACTCTTGCTAGTAAAATCTGAGCTCGCTTGGGGCTCTCAGAAATTCTTGAAAGGCTGCTTCTTATGTGGATGTTGTACCTTATGCTGCAGAGTAAAGGTTTTTTTGGGAGATGTTGATATTTGAGAAAAGCTCCTTAATATTAGTGGATCTTAGTCCTGTGTTGCTTTGAATTATAAATTCTTGTATAGAATTAGAATTATAGAATCATTAAAAGACCTCAAGGATCATCAAGTCCGACCATCAACCCAACTTTTCCCCTAGAAAATATTCACCAACAATTATAGCTGTGGGATAAGGAACCTATTATTCGCGTTTCAGAGACAGGGCTGGTTGAAGGTGAGATAAATGTGTCCCCCGGGTGCGAGGCTGACCCGGGGAAAGGCTGAGCCCTGCTCTGACACATGCTGGGTCTTGTGCTCTTCTGCTTCGGAGCTGAGTGATGGTGCTTCGGTGGAATTGCTCTGCAAGGTGACCGTCCTTTATCTGAAATGTCAAGATGTCTCTTATTTTGAGTGTATTTTCAAATTTCTGAGGTTGAGAAGCGACATGGACAGATGTAAGTTCCGTGACTCTGGTTTTATGAGCGACATGAAGGCTGCAAAGTGCCAAGAGAACGTTTAATCATCTTTCTTCTGAAATCGGTGTCCCTTTGCTTATCGGCTTGTGGGATGTGAGGGACTAATTCTGGGTAACTTCACCTTGGACTTCTGTGCTTTGTGGCACGTTGTACCACCTCAAAGGTTCAGTCTTACCAAAAAAAACCCAGAAACTCATTGCCCTTGCCTCAAGTTTGTTTATGACCCAGCATGGACCAGCTTGTGTCCATGGGGATACTGGGGAGAAGACTGGGTTGATCAGGTGTGAGCAGGTGGATCGGGGTCTCAGGACGTACATACGGATGGATGAGAAGTCTAAAAGCAGAAATGAGGTTGATGTGGAAGAGCCTTTTCATGGTAGAAGGTCTCTTGCGTGTGTGTCCTTGGAGCAGCTACAGGAAATATTCCATTAGACGCCGAAGGGCTGGATTTGTGTCTGGTCCTGGTCATTGGCATAACTTCTAGAAACGTACACTGTTACTTGATGTATTTTGTCATCTGAAAACAAAATCAAAGCTATTAAAAATATGGAAAAGCGGCTTGTGTTTGACTTGCTATCGGTGTCACTGGTCTTCGGGGTATGAACATGCGTTGGATCTTCTGTTGGGCTGCTACCACTCAGAGATAAACTTCTGACTATTAATCACGGGGGAAGATTAGACTTTCCAACAAATCTTAATTTGTGCATGTTACTTTCTACTCCTTTTGGAGCAGCATTAACTCCGAGGAACTGTGAAAGCTCGAGCTGTCATCTCAGAAAAGTTTAATGTCCTTCTCGCCTTTTACGGCTCAGTGCGCTCGGCGCTTCACTTCATTTGTCAGGCACAGCAACTCCAGATTGGGAGTACTTTTTTTTTTTTTTAAAGTAAAATTTTTTTAAGATCAGAAAAGGCTCCCAAGGGAAATATTTTTGAAGTACTTGAGTCTTTCTTTACGTTCCTTCTGGATGAACGTATCTCTTTTTAATATTGGGTTGATAAATAAAAAAATAGTGGTTTAAAAGGTTGGCCATGTGTTCGGTGTTTATACAAGCAAAGCAACTCTCTTTAACTAGGCTGATGTGATGTTAAATCACATGTCGGAGCGGGGCAGCAGTCTTTGGCTTGGTCTAGTTTAAGGAAAAGCCGTGGTACCCACTCCTGGCTAAGCAGAATAACAAAACGAACGATCCTTGAGTAGCAGAGACTGAAAACCTTGCACTCCCGAGCTCTTGTTAAACGAACCCAGCGGCTCTAAACCGATGACTGAGCAGTAGCAAATACACTAAATTTTTCTACTGCTATTAAATGGAAAAGAAAACACATTTCTGGTTAACATTTAAACCTATTAAAACGTGATTGAAGTGGAACTTGCATCTTGGGTTACTTGGAAGATTTACTGTGGCTACTTGTCTGTCGCGTTAGGAGAACTCGCTTCACCCTGAAGATCCCAACGTTTCGTTAAAATCCCTGTATTTAGCGTGTGCAGCTCTGTACCTGCTTGCAGACACTTCCCTCGCAGCTGAGATGCCTGCGCCGTGCAGGAGCTCACCCTGGGTGGTGGGTGACCTGATGGAGCAAAAGGTAAATAGGAATTAATGTAGTCAACTGATGAGTACATTTTAGGATTTTAGATAAAAGGGATATTGGATCCAGGTGGACTCTGGTCATCAGAGTCTTCCTGTTGCAGCATGCTCCTTGTACCCGAAAGGGTGAGGAGCATTTCCAGTTGACCCATCAGCAGCGTGTTGATGTACCAAAGAGTTTTTGCATTTCCATGGAGAGCTTGTGTTCCTGCCCAACAAACTGCTTTGTCTCAGGAAACTGAAGGGTCAAGAATTTTTGAGATCTCAAGTTTCTAATTTGAAACTTTGGTCAAGCTTGGGAAGAGAGGCTGTAGGAGAAGTGAAGTGGGTTGTGAAGTCAGGTTCTCAACACAAGCATGCTTGAATCCAGGTGTTGCTGCTTGTGATTTTGCTTTCCAATTTATTTGCAAGAAAGAATCCATCTGGTTTGTACAGAGGTATCTGTTCTTTCTGTCTTCTTCATTGGCCTTACGGTGGGGTTTGAGCGTGGAGCTTCAGTTCTTCATCCCATCCTTCTCCTCTGCTGGCGGTTGGGAAGGGATGAGGTTTTAGGTGGGTGTAATTCCTTCCAGAACTGCATCTTGAAGGCTGGCAGAGCCCTGCAAAGGCTCTGCTGGCTGTAGAAATAATCTCAGTCGGTGAGAGAGGGAGATCTGTTGCGTATGTAGAGCCAAGTTGTTGATGCTGCTTTGTCGCGACGTTTTAGGAGATGTTTTCTGCGTGCTCCATCCAGCCTGTTGAGTGCTTTGAAGAGAAGAGCATCCGAGCCCCAATTTTCTGTGGTTAGCCACGGCGTGGGAGAGGCTGCGGCCGTGCTGATCACCCATGCTGCCATCGTGACCCTTAATTTGGGGCTTGGTTGCAGGTTTTTGGTGGCTTTTAGCTCCCTTGAGCCACACAGCACAGGTCACTTCTTCCAGCTTTGTCATGCAAGCTGGATTTTTCTAAGAGAGAATATGAAATTAAAAGCCCTGGTTTTTAAAGACTTATAGTCTGTTCTGATCTCTAATGTGTGTTTTCTCCAAAACTTTGCCACAAGTTCTTATGGACGCTAGAAGTTTCCATGGACACGTCAAGCCATTGGACAAATTTATGGGGGAAAAAAAAATCTATTAAGGGCTGTTAAATAGAAAGACTCGACTCGTGGCTCAGGGCATCCCTGTGCTTGGAAGTTGTTGGAGGCTGAGAAGCTAGGTTAGAAAAAGCTGGATTGTGTGTTTGCTCTGTTCTTGTGTTATTTTTTGGTAACGCCGGGTCTGGCGCTGGGCGGCTGTGGTTCTTAGGAAAGCTGGTCGTTCCTGCTGGTTAAATTTGGGTTTTAGTTATTTATCTCTAAGACCCGCCTGAGCCCGGTGCAGGCATGGGATGTCTCCTGACACGAAGACCTCGTGGCTCCCATCTTGCCAAGGGTTTGAGAGAAATTACATTTTTTGATCTTTTTATTATAAGCATGAGATTACAATACTTGTAGCTGCTTTGCAGAACAGAGGCTGGGAATTTCTGATTTAAAACATGAGAATTTCTGATTTTTCTTGCTTCTTCCAGTGTAGGTAAACATGAATGAGGTGAAAGAACTTGTGGCATTTGTAAAAATATTTCTATGCTGGACTGAGCAGTCGAAGGGCACTTTATTCTCATTCCCATGCTTTTTCCCCTGCAATTACAAGGATTAGAAATCCCTGCTTTTTTATTTTCAATGAAAGCTTAGACAGCTACGCAGCACTCTCGATTCCAGTTTCTGAGGTTGAGCCCCTGGCTGGGATCCTGAGAGCTGAACTAGCACCAGCAAGGGCTCGTCTGTGATTTTCAGAGAAGGAGAGATGCGAGCTACCCAACTCTTTCGCCAAACTGAAGAAGCAATTCTGTGCTGGCAATTTGAGTTTTTTGGGGCTTTCTTTTTTTTTTCCTTTAAGTCTTCAATTCTTTGATTTTCCATCACGTTGCCAGTGGTGGTTTTCTGTCGCTTCATTGATGGCTTCTTGCTGTGAGAAGATGGGAACCTCTGATTGTGGCCAAAGCAAAGAATTATTTGGTTTTCTACTTCTGGTCCCCACCTTCCTCTAAAGGGTTTTTGTGTTGATCCCTTGGAGAGGAAGGGGAAAATTCTGTTTTTTTTCTTTCTGCCAACAGCACCAGCTATCTGCAGGAGCCTGAGCTTGGGCAGCGCCAGGATCATAGAATCAGGGAATGGTTTGGGTTGGAAGGGACCTTCGAGACCATCCAGTTCCACCCCCTGCCATGGGCAGGGACACCTCCCACTAGCCCAGGTTGCCCAAAGCCTCATCCAGCCTGGCCTTGAACCCCTCCAGGGATGGGGCATCCACAGCTTCTCTGGGCACCCTGGTTTGCTCCATTCTGGATCACCCAAACCACAAAATTTTCACATTCCTCACCAAATGGTGGTTTCCTCCTATTGGGGAAAATTTGAGCCTCTATAATAGGGGCTGATGTGGGAATAAGTTGGTGTCTGGACCAGATAGAGCAACGTGATGCCCATCTCCAGGCTCCTCACCCATCGGATCCAGCCCCTGCGAGCCGCTGGGCTCTTTTGGGATGGAAACTCCTCCTTTCGCTAACGTGGCCCCAACGTTTGTCATCCCGGGTCAGAGGTTGGGCAAGGCAGTAGTCAATTAAAGCTTTATTAGATGTAGTTAGTAATGCTCTGAAAGGAGCCAGCCAAGCTAAGGCCACTAATAAAGGCCCTTTGTTAACGTATTTAATAAATTAACACTCTGCTGTGGCGGGTGAGGGCGGGAGGCGATTACAAAAGCCAGGCTCGTTAATCAGCGTGTTTACCCTCTTCAAACACCCCGGCCGTGCGCCTCCCTAATCTTTCCCCACCAGATTTGTTGGGAGCTGCGCGGCCAGCTGCCGGGACGGGGACGGGAAGCGACTCGGCGGGTCACGCCTGGGCCACGGCGCCGAGGACGATGCGCCAAGACAAACACAAGGGCCACGGCGCTAATCACCGCAGCCCTTCGTTAAGCGGGGGCCGTCCTTAGCGCAGGTACCCATCGTGGGCATGGGGTGATGCTCAAGCAATGGGGGTTCCCCCAAACCTTGCGCTTTATCTCATCCCTACCCTGCTCGTTTGCAAATTTTCTTATTTTTTTAACAACCCCCCCAGCACGTCGTGTTGGATGTGCTGCCGGGCTCGAACATTAGAGGGCATCTCCTCCTCACTCTTCTTTATTTTCTTTCTTTTTTTTTTTTTTTGTTTTTTTTTTTTTTGCGCAGCTTAATCTTTATTGCCCTCTTTTAAAAAAAAAAAAAAAGGCAAATAGAGCATTTGACCTGCTGTGCAAATTAGCCATATGGTGAAGTGTAATATCCCGCTGACCCTCATTACCGTGCAGTATGAAAAGCTCTCCCCTTTTCACATGCGAGCATATTAAAGTGGCCTTTTCAGCATTTTCTTCCATATAAAACTGTCTTCACTCCCATGGCCAAGCAGTTAAAAGGGAACTCCAGCTGCAGCCAGGAGGGTGAAATTAAAGGCTTTACCCTCGTCTAAATGGAAAATAGATATTGCTTCCTATAGACAGGGCTGGGGAACAATGCTGCGCCGCCGGCTCCGGCAGTGGGACGGGGGGGTAATGGCCTTATTTTCTGCGAGGGAGGAGCCTGGCTCCTTTGAGAGAGGAGCTGTTGGGCGTCCACCTTGGAGGAAGGGGGAAAAGGGGGAAATCTTACCTATTTTCCTCTATGGTTAACTATTTCATGGCCAAGACGGTAAGAAGCTGTCTCAGGACCTGCTGCAGGACCCCAACTTTTCCCTAGCACACATGGTGGCTCTTGGGCTGCTTCCCATCAGACCTGAAGAAGATCCATTTGCGTCTTCACCCCATCGAGGGTTGGCTCTGTACCCAATTCTCTGGTGTACTGATGCCTGTATATTCCTTGTTGGCCTGTCCGGGGCTTGCTGGGAGCTCAGCTGAGCTCCTGATGCCCTGCCTGGATGGAGGTGGCCTAGGTGACACCACCAGTATATGCCAGCCAGCTCGGACTAGTTGGTGGAGCAGGAGAGAGGTGACTTCATCTGTTGGACTCAGACTTCAAGCTTTGGTTTCCTGTTGCTTTGTAATTTTTTTGCTTCAAATTTTGCTTTAGATTAACTTACCAAACACATGATCCGGGGGAAGGAAGGGAGTGCTAGAGCTCCTGCAGATTCTTCTGGGTTGGCTTTCTTTCACTAGTGCGTAGAATCAGGGAATGGTTTGGGTTGGAAGGGACCTTCGAGACCATCCAGTTCCAACCCCCTGCCATGGGCAGGGACACCTCCCACTAGCCCAGGCTGGTGGCTCTCAGAGTTCCTTTCAACTGACTAGCTCCTGACCTTGGTACTATGTGAACTCTGGAATGCTCCTTTCCTTTGGTATGGTCTTCAGTCCTCCTCTTGACCTTCTTCCACTTTTCTAGGTCTCAATTTTTTTTTTTTAAGTTTTTGAGTACAACTCCACTAAGTCAGGCACTTCCCATCACCACGCCATTGTTGGACACAAGCGCTGAAGCATCTTAAACATGGAATTCACTTTGAAACTTGGGATTTACCAACAGAAAGAAGAAAGGGGTGGTGGTCTCCCATCTGTGGTACCAACTGGAGTCAGGGTTTGGTGAAGCAGAGATCAAATCCTGCCTGGGCTGGGCTGGTAGGATGGCTCCATGCGTGTGCCCATGGTCCATTTATTTTTAGGAAGAGATGCACAGTGTAGTGAGATGCTGGCCAGCGGAGCAGCACAGAAAATCATTCTCACTGGGATGGTGGAGACATCCCTGGTCAGGACAAGGTGGGGCTGGGACCGTTCTCGGCTGGCGTGCGCTCGGTCAGCCGTGCAGGACACGTGGAGACGAGCGTGCACAGCTCTGCAAACCTCGCAGGGAGAGGCTCACCTCAAAAGCGGCGCTTGCCGTGCCGCCGCTCTCTCTTCCCCCCACGCGATTTTCTGGTTCGCTTTATCTTTTTGTTGTCGGTATCGAGGTGGTGTTTACAGTCAACAAGCGGTTCCACGGGGCTGAGCAAGAGCCTCCTTTTTGATCCTGATTCAGCAAAGCGCTTCCGTGCTGAGCACCTGCACGCGTCCCCATGTGCCTCCGTGATGTTCTTGGGGAAAATTTACATTTTTAAAGTAAAGCGTCTGCTCAAGAGTTGGACGTCTTTGTGTTTCATCAGTGGCTACTTGTCTTGAAAGATCTTCAGGGCGTGTAAAACTCATTTTCTAAGCTCATTTTCTTGCAACTTATTTCTAATTAAGATGTTAAACTTATTTTCTGAGCTAATTTTCTTGCAAGTTATTTTTAATTAAGTGTACAAGCTCCTGGGAGTTTCTTTAAGTGCCAGGTGATCATCTCTCCTTAAAACAAACTGCCTCTTTTAGGTAATTTTGGGATAAAAAGTGATTATTTACAGGATTTTAAACCTTCTCTGCTGCTTTGGACAAGTAGGTCCCATCCAAACGGCTGCTTTGAGCTGTTGAGCCGTCGGGCCAGGGGTTGTACGTGTGGGTCTGGTTTGGGGTAAGCCCGTGAAAACTTTGGGGTTACAAGGGGGGAACAGAATTTGACCGAGTGGCTCTTGGGCGTTGGTACGGTGCCAAGTGTTGTTTGGCACTTGTAGGCAAATTAAAATGAAACACTGTCTGGAGGGGCCGTTCCAGCCAGGTGAGGGGTGACACATCACAGGGCTCCAGCTCGGTGACATGGGGGAAAAGGAATATCCTGTTACTCGTGGAAATGAGACAGAGATTGGCTAAATGGTGAACATAACCCTTTCCCCCAAAATGGGACTTCTGGCCCCAGGTCTGGCCCTTCCTTCTCGCAGAACGCGACACGTGGGAAACGGCTGGTGATCAGGATGTTTGGAGCCCAGGCTGGGAAATAAGCCCCGTGTAAAATTCCTGGAGGCTTCAAAATCTCCGTGAAGCGTGTTTCTCACGGGGATAGGGTCATCTGGGTGGGAAGGGACCTCAGGAGGTCTCATCCAGCCTCCTGCTCAGAGCAGGTCAGCTGTGGGATCAGACCAGGTTTCTTAGGGCTTTATCCATTGAAAGCTTCCAAGGATGGAGACTCTAAAACACCTTTGGGGAATTCTTTCTGCTGCCTGATTCTTCTCATTGTGAAAAAGTTTTTCATGACAACCAGGCAAAATGTCTCCATTTCGTTTGCACCCGTTGTCTCTCCTCCTGCCATGGCCTGGCTCTACCTCGTTGTAGGTGTTAGGGTTAGATCCCCAGATGGTTTTTCTGCTTTTTGCTGCGAGGATGCACTGGTGGTTCATCTTCAGCTTGGTGTCTCCCAAAATGTGCAGTCTTTATCCATGGAGGTGCTCCCAAAGCAGTGGTCCTCAGTCTGCGCTGTTGCAAGGGGTTCAGGGCTTCTTCCTCTTTGTACGCGATATTTGGTGTTTGTCCTTTTTAAACTTCATCATGTTCGTGTTGGCCCATTCCTCCAGCCTGCTGAGACCCCTCCAGGTGGTGGCCCTGCCTTTGAGCGTGTTAACTTTCCCCCCGGTTTGATGTCATCATCCACAAAGTGGATGAGACCATGTTGATTGCCTCCCCCAGGTCATTGATGAAGGTCTTAAGCAAGGAAGGTCCAAGAACCCCTGCTGTCATCCTCCACTTGTTATGGACCTCCACGCAGAGCATGACCTGTTAACCCACTACCCTCTTAACCCAACCAGGTCCCCAGGTGTGGATAGGTACCAACCAGGCACCCATCGGGCTGAGCACTCATCCACTTGGGTACCATGGTTTGGGTTTTGGGAGCTCCACAGTAGATTCTCCATGTGAGGAAGGATCCGTGTGAAGGCAGACTTTGGTAGATAGGTGGATACTGATCTGCTTCATGGGAAACAATCATGCAAACCCCTGAGATGGGCTGTACAGGAGCAGAGCTGTGCTTTTGTGATGTGATGAGAATTCCTGAAACATGGGCTTGAGAATTTTTGTAGACCAAAGTCAAAGGAGGATGAAGAGCCAGTGAAAACCAGAGATAAATCTAAGAGAAGCTCAGGTCATGCAGTAGCTACTGCTAATACGTTACTACATCCAGATGGGCTGTGGGTTTGCAATTCTCAACAACAAGGAAAAAAGCCAAATTTGTTGCTGACGTGTTTGCTTATGCAGAGCTGCAGCGTTGCAAATGGTGTCGTCCATGGATGGGGTGCTACAAAAGCATTTTGTGATGGATTTGAAACTCGTAGAAATGAAATGAGGTTGGTTCTGTCTGTTCTGCATGGGTGATTAGCTGGTGTGCACATTAAACCAAGCACATCTCGGGTTTGTCAAGGGAGGAGTCTGTTCAACATATAGATTTGGTGTCTATCACCTTGCTTACTCTGTAATGACCTTTTCGTGTAAGAGCTTAGAAGAGCCGCTCATTTTTGGGGAATGGACTGATGATGGTGCACGTGGGAAGGGTTTGAGATGGCTCAGCCAATAATGTCCCCATGGGGGTGACAGGTTATCGATGGCACTTGTCTGCAGCTAGTAAATCATCATTGCGTGAGGGTGGATTTCTGCTTCCAGATAAGCAGAAATATAGTGACCCAAAATATTGTCTTATAAGTTTTCTGGATCCAAAAGGTCCCATTTTACTGGGTGCTTTAATTATTTGCTACGGACAAAAGCAGAAAAAAACTTATGGCGTGTTTTTCCCCGTGTAACTCACAACTAGATTTGCTTTCAGCTCTGTGCTGCTCCTGAATTATAAAACTTTTCTGGGTTTTTTTCAGCTGTTTTTGCATTCTTGTGATTATTTTTTTTCCCTTATGCGGTGCTCATCTGCAATCTTAATTATCTGCCTTTCATTGCCAACTCTGTGAACTCCGAAGCTAATTTGAGAAGGAAAGTTCTGCCCGGTAATTTTAAAAATACGAGGCATTATTGAGGGTTTTTCCTGGACCGGTGATTACAATAAATATGTAGTTTGGAAGCGTAGCTTTGGACTCTTCTTGCTCACTTAAAGAGATTGAGAATTGGGTGAAACCTGTTCTGATTGCATCTGAAGAGATGAATAAGAAAGGGTTCTCCTGCTCCTCTCCCAACCATGAGTACTTGATTTCCCCAAATTATGGGTTGTGCTTGCAGGAAACCCAGAAGGAACGAGGATGCAGCCGCTCTAACGATACGTATTGGCAGCATCTTGCCTCTGCAGAAGGTCAATAGTGAATTTTGAGGTCCATGAGAGATTGGGGCTTGGAGTTACTCCTCCAGTGGTGTTTCCTAAGTGGTNTGAAGCGTTGCTTGATGAAGGTGGTGTTCAGCTTGGGTGCCGTGCTGAAACACTCAGGAGATTTTGGAGAAAATATTTTATTCAGCCCGTTTGCTGTCCAACCAAGTGCTGGCAAACCTCCCTGGACCAAGAGGCTGAGCCTGAGTGATGCTCTCAAAGCCACTTCTCATGATACTTTGTGTACAACATTTAGGTCCCAAAATACTGTTCTTGAGAACTGGAGGTGAGGATGGGATGGGTTAAATGTGAAAAACCATCAGGCGTGGGGCTGGGAGAGGAGCACAGGCTCAAAGTATAAATACTACATGGTGTTTCGGATGAGTAGTCTATAAAACACAGGGTCTCGTGGTCTGGATACGTTTTTTGGTGTGGTTTCTTTCTGTTTGTTTGGGGTTTTGCTTTTTTGTTTTTTACCCAGAGGAAAACAATATTAAAAGATAGAGTAGAGAGAAGAGGAGTAGTGTTATTGCAAGAGCTGATAAGTTGAATAGTCTTAAATAGGTCAAATGTGGGAAACTTTTGGGTGGTCTGAGCTAAAACTGACACCAAGGGGAGAAAGAACTCCCTGTTTTAGGAGAATAGAACATGCAAACGATGAAAAGATCTAGGGTGATGGTGGAGGACTAAAGAGAAGAGGATGAAATTGTCCACAGGAAAAATGTGGATGGTGTCCGGAGAGATTTTTTTGGCAGGAGAAGTTTTTTATTGGAGTAGACTTCCTAAGAGAGTCCCTATTTCTTGGGGCAGTCAAAAAAGAATCAAGAAAGAAGATACAGGGAACCATGCGCTGGGAGGGAGATGGTTTTGGTCAAGTTGCCAGGTCTCTAGGCCATGAATTTTAGGGAAACTGTTAAAATGTGAATACAGTCTAGATTTTTTTTGGGGGAGGGACGGTCTCAAAGGTCTTTGCTGTTCCTTCTGCTACAGTTGAAGTCATTTGTTGGGTTGGAACAAGGAGGACCTGGCATCCAAAACCTCCTGAGCACCTTTTGAGGCTGAAGGGGCTTCCCTCCAAGGTTGAGAGGCAGGTTTATAGCGAATCCTTCGTGTGATATCTCCATCCCAGCTCAGATCACTCTCATGAGTTGCTCTCATGGTCAGGATGGAGGAGATCAGGGGTTTTTGTGTCACTTGTAGAGGTTTTGAGAGATGAAGAACAGCAGGATTTAAGAAATGTCTTCAGTTCAGTCCCATTGACGAAGGGGTGGGAGTGGGACAGCTTGTTCTGTCGTGGCTCTACTGTGACACCACAAAAATTGAGAGGAGATGGGTAACACCAGCATCATAAAACCACAGAATCGGTTGGGTTGGAAGGGACCTTCAAGACCATCCAGTTCCAACCCCTGCTATGGGCAGGAAGACCTTCCAGTAGCCCAGGTTGCCCAAAGCCTGGTCATGAGAAGCATCAGCTCCCAGGCCTGGGAGAGGAGCTCGAAGGGAGGTCAGAGCTTCCTGCTTGTAGGTCATCTGAAGGGAGCTAGCACATGAAAAAATTTTGAAGTAATCCTCCCTTTTTAGATCTAACCTGTAGATCACTGATTTCTGGCTCGTGATCTTTCCTTTTCCAGGGGGAAACAGCTTCTGAGAGCATTGAGAAGACAATATCTGCTTCCCAGATCGTTTCTGAAAAACTTTCTTAAAATGTCAGGTTACTTGTAGGTTCAAGCTGATGCTTGACTTGGTCTCAACAGAAAGGCTCGGATTTACATCCACTCCAGATTTGTCCTTCGCCAGGCTGTTGGCCCCACTGATGGTTGGATGGTTGGATGTGCCCAGCACAGGTCTGGAGCTGCTCATCCTCTGCACCCCCGATATTCACTAGGATAAAAAGCATAATTCAGAGGCAAAATCCATGGTATAAATCTTCATAATCTTTCAATGCATGCGCATGGTTGCAAGAAGATTTTTTTTTTGGATGAATTTTAGAGGTGGGAGAGCTGCTGGGCACATCAGTGAGGCTGAATTTTTGCTTAAGCCTCAAGCTCCAGCTTGTAGAAGAGAAGGAGCAAGTCAGGCTACAGCTCCTCAAGGGTTTGTTGCAGACATTTCGTAAGACCCCTTTAGTCGAGGGCATCCTGAGGCAGCCTGGTTGTATAACGCCATAGTAGCTGGAAAATCATTAAATTAGCATAAGGGTTTTCTTTTAATTAATTTATTTTTTTTTGTAGTAGAGAAGGTTGACGGCTGGTGGCTTGCTCAGCTGAGATTTGTTGTTACGCGTTGTTTGTTTTTATGAATTCCAAATGAGACCTTATTTTAATTTTATTTTATTTATTTTTTTTTTTTTGGCTCGGAACAGTTCAAAACAAGACCTTGTCCCTTCTCTGAAGTGTTTCTAATCCAATTTCAGACATAAAACAGCACGGGCGTGGAGGAGGGAGGGATAAACCAGCAAGGTTTCACATAGCCTAGGGGACCGGGGCGGCAGGCAGACGTCTGAACGCTTCAGCAGGTTGATGCCATTTGAGGATCCTCCTGGCTTTGGTGCCTGGGTGGGGATGCTCAGATGTAGCCTGGCTTGGTAAAACAAAGCCACCTACGGACAAAGCCCCCAGAGGAGCGGTTCGGGGCCCCGGCGTGGGCGATGCCATGGAGGGGAGCTCGGGTGTTGGGCTTTTGGGGCTAACCGGCTCTCCTCCTTCCCACAGTAAAGTTGGGAAAAAATGATCTCAAAAACCTATTTAATTTTTCCCAACTATATAGACCAGTCTCCTAAATTGCGATAACCCACCCAAGCATGTTTCCCTTAAGTTCCCTGATCTTTGTGGCTTTGCGTCGCTCAGCACCCATGAATCAGTGGAAGAATTTCTGCTGTGGTTTGTCCCCTCTTTCTTTTTTGCTCACGCTAGAAATTGATTGTTTCACTGCCCCCACGGTTAAATAAACCTGATGTTTGTCCGTGTTATGGGCTGGTAAAGAAGCTGGTGGAATTTCTCCATGTTCCACATCTTCACGGCGATACTGGAAGATGGGTACAGGAGAGGTCATCGGATACTCTTACACCTGAACAGTTGGGTTTTTTTGGCTGGTGTTTTGAGAAAAAAAATCTTTATCTTCTAATATTTGGATTGCATTTTGCAGGAAGGTGTTGGACAGATATGCTGGAGGAATGTGAGATTTGCATCTTAAATGCAATATATTGCAAGTTAATGGTTCATGCAAACCATCATTACTTGGATTATTCTTTTCTGTTTTCCAGGGTGCTCGAGAAACCTTTGAGAACTACTACAGGAAGCAGAGAAGAAAACAAGCCAGATTGGTCCTGCAGCCACCTTCCAACATGGTACGATGGTCCTCCAGCCTGGAGAGGAGAAGGCTCCTGGGAGACCTTCCAGCACCTCCCAGTGCTGAAAGGGGGCTACAGGAGAGCTGGGGGGGCTCTGGATCAGGGGGTGCAGGGACAGGACGAGGGGGAACGGTTTGAAGCTGCAAGAGGGGAGATGGAGCTGAGATCTTGGGAAGAAATGTTTTCCTGTGCGGGGGGTGAGGCAGTGGCCCAGGGTGCCCAGAGAAGCTGTGGATGCCCCATCCCTGGAGGGGTTCAAGGCCAGGCTGGATGAGGCGTTGGGCAACCTGGGCTAGTGGGAGGTGTCCCTGCCCATGGCAGGGGGTGGCACTGGATGGTCTGGAAGATCCCTTCCTACCCAAACCATCCTGGGATTCTCCTTGCAGTCCCCAACCTTGCTCTGCGGAATAAATGAGCGGAGAGTTATCTCTGGGTGTTGGCGGTGGGTGGTCTCTAATTTCCAATTCCTCTTGGCCGCCTTTGTTTTAATCTTTACTCACTTTTTCTGTGTTGCAGCATGAAACTTTAGATGGCTACAGGAAGTATTTTAATCAAATTGTAGGGTAGGTGTTCTTTTTATATACATCCTTGCTAAATATGTGCGTGCTGTGTTGTTGAGGAGCTCAAAAAGCAGGAGAGGAGGGAATGTTGATTTTTTTTCAGGGTCCTTTAAAAGGAGCCAAAACAGAAAAAAAAAAAGTTGTTTTGGGTTTTTTTAAGTGTTTTAGAAGGTGTTTTATGGCACCCATGAACTTTGCTGTGTCACTAGTGGGAGTGCAGAGTAACCTGCCAGCTCTCGTCCCCGCCAGCACGTTTTTGGGAATTGGAGGTTAAATAATCCCAGTGGACTATGTGCATCTGCTTGCCCCGCTAAAGAGATGAACACAGCCCTCTGCTTTAATTATTCTTTAATATTTGATAATTATTCTTGGATTATTTTCCTGCTAAAGGAGGTGATTCTCAAGCCTCCATTGCTCTAAACTCCTTCTTATTGCACTCGAATTTGATGAAAATGTTCCAAAACCTGCCGAGCTCTAAGAGGAGGCACCCTGAGACCGCTAAGCTAGCAAAGATAGGGTACGACGTTGAAATTTCTTCAATAATAATTTTAACTCCTAATTATGACCATCACAAATGCAATGTGCCGCTCACCTCCTGCAACTCTGCGCTCCCGGGATGAATTTCCCCGACAAAACACAGCTGAAATTCTGCTCATTGCTGGTCAAAACATACGGTGCCACCTTCCCTCCCTGAAAAATAATTTCTTTTTGGCCAACATGTTTGATAACTGGAGATTGGAGTGACCCGATTGCCTTTAGACGTTTGGGAGCCCGTCATGTACCTGGCTGTGAGAGAGTATTTTTCTCTGCGGTTGAAGCGTTTTTCCCTGGAGTTTAACTCTTTTTCCTTGGAGTTTAACTCTTTTTCCCTGCAGTTTAACTCTTTTTCCCTGCAGTTGACATATTTTTCCCTGCAGTTGACATATTTTTCCCTGCGGTTGACCAATTGTGATGTGATTGCTGCTGGCTGGGGCAGAGTCTAATCCGCGGTTCTTGTTGAAATAACGAGGTGGGGAACTCCGAGAGGGGAAATTCTGCCTTTGTGTATATGTGGAGTGACATTACTGGGAGCCACCGTGTTTTAGCTCAGTTCTATAATATGGTGAAACATCATATAAAATATTGGGATGTTCAAAATAGGGGAATAAAGCCTTTAGCCTTGGTTATATTTAATACAAATCCTACTGGACATTTGCGGATGTGCAAACGCCGCGTGTCCCTCGCGTGTGGCTTTCACCGATCTCTTTAAGTCTCAAAAGCTGGAATTTTGGCCGACAGAGCCGTTTTCTCCTCTCCCTTAGGTTTTTCGTCGTTGAAGATCACATCTTGCATACGACGCAGGGCTTGGTAAATCGCGCCTACATTGATGAGCTGTGGGAGATGGCGTTATCGAAAACCATCGCGGCGCTACGGACGCATTCGGTGAGTAAAAGCCCCGGATTGCTCAGCTGTTGCTTGAGTATGACTTGACATGCTGGAAATATTGGCTTTTTATAGTAATATTCTTTGGTTTGTCTCTTTTTCAATGCCCCTTTGTAAAACAGAAGCGTGAAAATACGCTGCTCTTTCCCCAAAAGCTTTCTCACGCTTTTATTTGCCTCTTGATGCTCTGCTCCCCCTTGTACCAAACTCTCAATAATCTGAAAAAGAAGAAGAAAAAAGTGGTTTGAGATTTTTCCTGTTAATTTGCTGATCACTTTTGAAAAGCACCAGTAGAGGGAGTTGGTTTGTCCTGGAAAACTGGGGAAAAAAGCGTCTATTTGGCATCCTGGAGTATGACCCTGTTTGATATTCCCTTAAAGTTCATGGCAGTGAATGAGCTGCTGTCAAACTGCAAATATTTTGTGCATAAAAAGCCACTAAATAGACTTGTTATTTACTAATACCGAAAGAAGTTTGGAAAAATTGTGTATCGCTTCGGTATTTCTCTGCTTGAGCAAAAAAACTAAAGCCAAGTGCAACAAATGTGCCGTTTTCTTACAGTTTTGCATCACCTGATATAATGTTGTAGTGGTTGAACTGGGAGCACTGGAGTTTTTTGAAAACCTTCTTGATGAGCGGGATGAAAAAAAAATTACATTTGATCATGAAAGAAAAAAATATTAATGACTTTCCAGAAGTCTGTTTTCAAGTTACTGGACCATTTTCTCCAGGAAAAAAAACAAAAATATGAAATCACTGCAATCCCATTGCTGCTCGGGGCCGGCAGCGCCATCCGAAAGTGTGAGGATGCTGCTGGGTCGTGTCGGTGCATCGAACGTGGTGTAAACAAGCACCTGGTGGTACCCAAGTGATAACGATGTTGTTGCTCTTTGAGAAAACCCTAAAATTTCTGCATGGAGACACAATAAGTTGCCTGGAGCTCGTTGGGGTGAGGGACCACAGAGGCGTCCTGGGATGCTCTGGCTCCATCCAGCCCAGTGTTGTGTTGGCTGGAAAGCTGCCTCCTTCCACTTCAGCTTCTCTGTTACAAAAGGGGATAATCACAGAGATGTACACCCCGCTAGGGTGGAAAGCTGTGTTTATTTTTCTTTTTAAGTGGGGTTTTCTCTTAGGTGAAAGCCGGGAGAGTAAGCCAGGTACAAACAGGGTGTTTTTCAGTTTTACCAACTATGTTGCCATGACACGTTGTTTTAAGTGATGCCAAACTTAGTGCAGGAAGTAGCTGCAAGCTGAGCTTTTTTTTCTTCAGTAATCATGAAGAGTTGCCTGATTTCTCTTACTGTGGTCAGTGCTTAAGCTCATCCTACAGCTCCCATGTAGACCCATCAAATATTGCCGTTGAGATTTGATGGAGGGCTCTCTCGTCGGCGAGGCTGTTTCGGTTCTTCCCGTTCAGCCAAATGTACGCCTGGATTTTCTTCCCTGCTGCGGACGGGAACATCTTTTATCACTTCTGATAGCTTTAGGGCATTATCTTTCTTTCTGACTTTCTGTTTTGGACAGTGAAATGGAAAATATGTCTCTTCCAGTCTTTCACGTTGATTAATGGAGTCATTCCTCCTTGAGTTTCCAGTGAGCTTTAAATCTGTTTCTCTTTCCAGCTTATGATCCCCGATTCTATATTTGGTAAAAGTCTGTCTGAAACTTGACATATTTCAGCGTAGGGTGGGCGTCTGCTGCGTCCAGAGAGCACACGGAGCCTGTGGGTGACGTGGGGTGACTCTTGGGGGGGACAATCAGCGCTGTGACTACACCAAGTTGCGTCTTTAGGGTTCCAAGCAACGTTCTGACCTGCAATAAATCCTGACCTTCAATAACTACTCAATGTTGCTGAAATATAGGCTTGCAGTGTGGTTTTTCTCAGCCTGAAGACGCAACCTTCGCGTGGGGCTCGGGGACGCCTCGTTGCGATGCTTCATTACCGTCAGACACAAGACGCTAAATATGAAACGAGAGGTGCTGCTGTCGGCTTGCTGTGACAGCCTGCTGATTTGCTTCATCTCCTCTCGCTTCCCCAGCAGCTCCTGGGTAATCTTAGAGACACTCCAGGTATCTCGAGAGCAACCGAAATCCTTCTTCATCATGGAGAGCCTCGAGAGCAGTGTGTTAGGAGGAGAGATATCCTTATCAGCGTGCCTTCCCTTGCCCCGGGCGGCATCAGGGCATGGGCTGTCGGATAAAAGCTCCTGACCCTAAGGCTGTATGACATGCCTGTATATTTATTATCTCTCGAGTGATAACACAGGAGGGTTGGGGACGATATTTTTCCCCGCGCGCTGCAATTAAAACCATGTTTTAATTTCTCCCCTTCTTCGCAGTCCTACTGCTCGGACCCCAGCCTGGTGTTAGACTTGAAGAACCTCATCGTCCTCTTTGCGGATACGCTCCAGGTACGTGGCTGTTGGCCACCGCTCTTCCTCTCGCTCAACGGTTGTGTTGCTTGCAGATGGTGTCCCTCAGCGGGGTTCAGTGGCTGATGGGGGCTTGCTGTGGTGGCCGGGCTTCTTTTTGGGCATTGTGGTGCATGAATTATGGTTGCCCGATGGACAGCCCAGTTTGCCAGCCCATGGGCAAGCACCAAGCCTTGGCCACCTTGCCAAGCCCTCGTTGCCTCCTGCCTGCACCCAGCCCAGCCTCTAACAGCCTTTGGTGCCACCACCTCCGTAAACCACCGACTATGTCCCTTTGCCAACGCCGTGCACCTCTGTGGTGGTGGAGGGGGAGAATTTGCCCACGTGCTCCCTATGAAATAGAGAAAATAATCTCCAGCTGCCTGTTGGTTCCTTTTTCTCATCTGAGGTTGCTCTCTTCCCCAACCCCGCCGCAGGGATATGGCTTCCCAGTGAACCAGCTCTTTGACATGCTGTTGGAGATCCAAGACCAGTACAGTGAAACCCTGCTGAAGAAGTGGTCGGGAGTTTTCAGGTGAGAAGCTCTTTAAGCAAACTCGTGAGATGTGCCTTACAGAGTAGTTTTGGCCCATAAATAAAAGCTTTTAAGAGATTAGTAGCGAGCTCATGCTTAAATTTTGGGCAACAGTAAGCTTCAGCCTGGGCTCTCCTTACACCAGGGAGAGTTTGTTTAAATAGTTGTGAGGATCCTGCGTGCGCTGAGATCTGTGCGAGAAATCATCGTAGACCACAGGGTTTATGTCCCAAAGGGACAAGGTTATGGTTTCATTATGGAGCTCACACGGACTGTCGTTAGATGGAAGGATGCAAAGATGTAGCAGCAGCGTTATGGTGACCTTGCTTCAGCCCTGAGCCACGTGTGTCCCGGGACATCGGTGACATGTCCCGGTGCTGCTGCTGTAGCCAAGTCCATGAGCTGCACCGTTGCCTGTAGGTAGGGCACGATGTATTATCCAGGGTCATGCATTGTGCTCGGGAGCCACCAGCTCATCCGGTGGTGGTCCCCTAGGATGATCTGGGAGGACTGAGGTGTCTCAGAGCATGGGGCATTGGGAAGACGTGCTGGAGGATTGTCAGTGCCCTGGTAGCTCAGACTCCGTCTTCCTCAAGTCAGACAGGACCCGAGCTGACTTGGGCTTTACCAGGGCTGGCTGCTGAAGCTCCAGGCTGGACTAAACCCCCCACTAAGCTCTGGCTGTGGCTTTACACAGGCTGAAGGCAGGGAGCTGGGAGACATCCTTGTCCGGCTGCAGCAAAGATGGTTTCAACAGTCACAAACGCTGGAAGAAGTTAGCCCATGGGATCGCATCTTTGATTGGCACCTCCTTCTTCAGAGCTCCCCAACTGAGCCGTAAATCTGCAATGTTGCAGTTGGTCTGTCGTCACCGAGCTGTCTTTCTAATTTTTCTTTTCTTTTCCTAGAAATATACTTGATTCAGATAACTACAGTCCCATCCCGGTGACAAACGAAGAGGATTATAAGAAAATAGTTGGCCAGTTCCCATTCCAGGACGCAGAACTTGAAAAGGTAACC
The DNA here is from genome assembly GCA_013400615.1 of Syrrhaptes paradoxus. NCBI lineage: Eukaryota > Metazoa > Chordata > Aves > Pterocliformes > Pteroclidae > Syrrhaptes > Syrrhaptes paradoxus. Next base: position 83,382 of record VZTO01016752.1, on the reverse strand, counting down.
TTGACGTGGGGAAAAAGCGGCACGGTGTGTCTGCTGGGGCAGGAAAACCCCACACCCTTGTTAGTGGCAGGGTCCAAAAAAAAAATCCCAACTACCAAAAAAAAGCCCAAAACAAATAAGCAATAAAAAAGCAAAACAAAGGGAAAAAACAAATCTACTTTCCACGTGTTACATTTCTCCTGGCATGGAGGAGGAGAGCACATATGGCAGTACCTCATCGGTTTTGTTTTCAGATCCCAACGTGCTATTGCGGCTGAACAGTGCTTGCAGTAGACAAGAGATTAAAAATATCTGCGTCCATTGGTATTTTATTCCCATTTTATAAACCATGTTATTGATCTTTATTTGTTTTAATCTCATATTTAAAAAAAACCCCCAAAACCAAACAACAAGAATGTATATCTTGGCTTTTGTAGACACGTGTGCTCGCAAAACCTCCGTGTAGCCAGCTCTGACTTAGCCAGTGTCCCTTAAAAGCCTGCCTGGCCTTCTGCTCCACATCTGGCAGCCAGCGAGCTCCAGGCCTGGTGAACTTAATTAAAACTGGGAGGTTTTTTCGATCCAAGTCAAGTGTTTAGATTTCAGAAAGTCTGCATCCTTCCCCAAAACTCTATCGTGGGATCCAGCTCTGTGCCTCCCGGCCGTGTGCGCGCTATGGGTAAGAGCTGGTTGGAAAAATTTGGTAGAGGACATCTGTTTCCTCTTGGCTTTTGGTGGCGTAAGCAAGAGCTCACCTTGAGCAGCAACGGTGGGAGGTGACCGAGCGAAACACCTTGTGCGTAGTGGGAGATAAAAGTCGAGAAGTTCTCCGATGGGTTTTTGTTCGTGTAAGTTAGGGAGTCGGGAGGGGGAACGAGGGTCGTGTTTTGCTGCCTGCTCCCTCTTAGCTGCAAGTTTCCTTCCAGCCCATTTCAGACTCCAAATCCCTTATGCACCCGTGTGCCATTTGTAAGTGATTATCTGGTCTTTCACTTGGCTGAAATGTTTATATAAGATACAATAAATGCTGGCTTGTTGTTTCATTGCTGGACTTAGCTAAATATTAGAATGAATTCGACTGCTTGGAACGTGTCGCTGGAAAGCGGTCGTCACTCCTGTTGAATATCTGCTCTTCGACTTGAATTCTCTCCTGTATTTTACAGCAACCGTTTCCAAAGAAGTTCCCCTTTTCTGAGTTTGTGCCTAAAGTTTACAATCAGATTAAAGAATTCATCTACGCCTGCCTGAAGTTTTCGGAAGACCTTCATCTGAGGTAGGGGATGAGCGGAGGTTTTGTCTGTGTTGAAAGATCTCAACGGGATTAAAATATGAATTATCTTCCTCAACCCTTCATGGGTATACCCTGCCTGGGCTGGAGGGTGGCTGGTGGTCTCCTTGGAGCTTTATCATCCTTTGTGGACAAAGGGCTGGCCAAATCTCCAAAAATAGTTGCCTCATATAGGGAAAGATAGCCCAGGACCATGCTAGCTGTATAAAAAACGAGGGGGCTGTTTCCTCCAAGATGTTCCTGAGTCAGTCGTACTAAACAGATGAATCTGGTTGTCTCAAGAAAGTGATGTCCACTTGTCATCGGGTCAGTGCCTGGTATAACATCTGTGACCTCTGTGTGGCCTCCCAGGACTGTCCCTCAAGGAGCGCGTTGGCAGGAAAACTCTCGAGGTTTTGATTTGCCCTGTGTGTTAATGAGTTTCAGCTGCTGGCTCAGGGTTTTTGCTTTTCTTGTATCCCATGGGAGTTTATATACAAATAATCTGACAATTATTTTTTTTTTTTAAAGCCTCCAAAATATTCCATGTGTTTGCCCTCCCTTCTCCATCCCAAGCTGCCTTGATGCTGGTTTTGCCCATGTGTGTGTGTGTGAGGCTGGAGAACGAATGTATTCACCAGAAACTGGTTCTTTATTTTTGCACCCAGTAATGTCTAAAACTTGGTAGATGGATAGAAATGAATAATGAGATTTTTACTGGAAGGAGGGATGCTTCTTCTCTTCTCTTTGCAGCACCATACTGGCGAGAGGTTGGACCTTGGAGGGGGGTTCACCTCCCTTGGCAGCTTCATGTCCTGGCCATGGCATGACCCTGGACGTTGCCCCGGTGCTGATATGGAGCTAGGGCAGTGTTTTGGGGACTCTCCAGATATTTCAGTGCCTCTTTAGGGTTTTAATTCCCTTCCTTTGTGCGAGGGATAGTAATTTGGAGAGGCACTTTCTCTCCACCTTCTGCTAGAGGACACGGTAGGTCATCGGTTGATGTGGAAGCACAAGACATTTCTCACCCCACGTTTAATCTCGACCTTTCACTGGTGGCAGGTTGTTCTCTTTGGTGGCTCCCAAGGCTCTTAACCCTTGGGTCACCATTAGACGTCTCGGTTTCTCAAGCCGACAGAATGGTCCTATTTCACACGGATGCTGGTTTCACCGAACCCCTCCGTTGGCACTTCCCTCACGAGTTTTGTGCTCTTCACCATTATGGAGGTGATTGGGTTTGTCAGGGAAGGGAAGAAAAGTGTCCCCTTGGGTCCATCCTCAGGGGTCCCCCCGGACACGTTATTAAAATTCCTTTTGACATTGGATTTTCCAGCCCTTTTGGAGGAGCGGTGCTGGGCTGGGGGAAGGGAGCCGAGCTCTTGGCTTTTCTAGCCAAACATTTGGAATATTTCTCTGAAAACCCCTGTTGACACTTTCTTCATTTCACCCTGACAGCTTGAATTAGGTTTTATTAGGAAGCTTGGCTACAAAGCCGGCAGCGAGTTTTCTTTCTCTTCTCTTTCTTTTTCTTCTTTGGTTGTCATTTACCTTGCACCCTGGAGTGATTGGGGTCAGCCCGTCAGTCACGGGAGGCCTGAAGGTCACGACTACTGCTACGGGATACGGGACATCAGCTGTCATTAACCCAGACACTTCGCTTAAATACTCGGCGGTCTTTTCCTAAAGAACAGAGCCTATGGCAGAAAATATAGCTTTTTTTTTTTTCCCCTTAATTATTTTTTTAAACCAGCTCCTTGTATTTGTTGGATGGCAGTGTTCTCCTTTCTGTTGATGTGCTTGCAAAAGTTCGTTTGCTTTTCAAGTATTTGAAGAAAATTTGGAGCTGAGTGTGCATTTATAGAGGTTGTAATTTTTTATTATTATTGTTTAGCTCTATTAATTTGATTAGGAGAAAGGAAACCTCCTTTTTGTTCTCAGCAGTTAAAAAGCATGTGTTTGAGTTCATCGAGGAGATGTATCCACTTGCTGGAAGCCTTCTGCCTGTTCCAGAGGAATTTCCCATGTGAAAGATAGGGAATATCTTTGGAAAACAGAGGGTGGAAGGATGAGATGTCAGCTCTAATCTACCAGGACTTTGATGGTTTGGTTTTGGGGTTGTTGGGGTTTTTTTTTTCAAGCAAAGCACCAATCCTGAAAGAACTTGGGATACAATTTTTGAAGTGCTGAAAATAATTGAAGTACATAAAGTTATTCAAAATAAAATTAAAAAAAATCAGAAATTTAAATGACTAAATGAGGTGGGACCTTTGGGAGAGGGGAGATCAATGTCATTTCTTTGGCTCATGTTGTTGCTTTTGCATTACTCGTGGTCTGTGGTTGTAGACGAAGTGTGTAGGCTTAGTAACAACCACCCCGCTACTAACTTCTGCCGATTTGAAGCTGATAGATCAAATTGACATCAGACATGTGGAGTGAGCAGCTCATGTGAACAGTATTGTTCATTTGGGGTTTGGTTTTTTCTTTTGGTGTGTTGAGAGTGGGGAGATCCAACCCATCTGTTGAACCGAGACCCAACCTCTGCTTCACAGTCAAGAGTTGGCATCATAAACCTCACTGGTACCATTACTCTTTGCTAACTGGCCCCACTGGTCTGGGCACTGGGTGGGAGCTGTTGATGTGAGCTACTGCTTGGTTCATCATGTCACCTGGGAGAGGCTGGGGCAAGGCAACGGCTGACACCCATCACTCCTCTTGCCACCTTCACTGGCTTCTCCTGCTGAACCAAGGAAGATGTAGGGGATCACAGCCCGGTGCCTGGTCAAATCCTGCTCTTTTTTTTTTTTTTTTTTTTCCCAAAGAATGCTTCAATTTTTTTTTTCAGGGTATGGAGCTCATGGGAGATGTCACAGATCCTGTGGAGCCCAACCACAGGGGTTGCCAGGCTGCTCGACCCTTCCTGTGCGGGGGGTGAGGCAGTGGCCCAGGGTGCCCAGAGAAGCTGTGGATGCCCCATCCCTGGAGGGGTTCAAGGCCAGGCTGGATGAGGCTTTGGGCAACCTGGGCTAGTGGGAGGTGTCCCTGCTCATGGCACGGGGTGGCACTGGATGGGCTTGAAGGTCCCTTCCCACCCAAACCATCCCATGATTCTATGCGGCAGCCTCGTGCCGTCAGTACTGTCTGTGGCATCGGGCAGAGCCCAGCAGCATCCCACTCCTGCCAAGAGCATGAGTGTCTCGGGGTGTACACGCAGCCAGACAGTAACTGGCTTGTTTCATTTCGACACCATGATGACAGGTTGCTCCCCTTTTGCTCCCCGGTTCCCACGCTGTTCCCGCAGCAGCAGGCAGCTGCCCCCAGTGTCGTGGGGTTCCTTTGTACCACCCCTTTGCTGTAAATCTCCTTTTTGGCCATCTGTAGATCATCACGGGGTTAGATTTTATTGTATTGACTATATTTAACCATGCTGTTTGCTGGTGGGCAGGACTGGGGACAATCTGGTTCTTCCTGGGGGATGATGGAGAGCCTGGGGGTGTGTGCGCATGCATGTGTGGCGGCTTTTTGTGGGTTTTTTTTTTTGTTTGTCTTTAAGTAAAACCTTATTTGAGAGCCTCAGCCGTAGTATAAAGAGAAGGAAAATTCATTGACTGGTTTCTTCTCCCCCCACGTTTTGTTTTTTGTTCCACGTTTTTAAAAACCCAAGTGCATCACCTTGGACCTCGTATCAAAACCCTGCGAGAAGGAGCCAAGGCTCCATCTGGGATGTGGAGTGGGCTGGTCCTGATGCTCTTCCCCACGAAGCAGGAGGAAAATAAACTCAGAGGAATCAGCGGTGATGATCTAGAAGAGACCCACTCTAAGATTTTGGCTCGTGACATTGAATTTAAATGATCAGGAGCTGGGTCCTGCTGAGCTGCTGGCCTTGCTCTGCTTGTGTCCAACTGGGAAGGGGACAGTGGTCATCCCTTGGCAGGCGCGTTGCTCAGCAAAGCAGACTTCTGAACATTGGGGAAAGGGAAATATTAGAGAAATCTGTTGGGGAGCGCAGCGTGGCGAGCAGCTGCTGGTGTGCGGGGAGCCGTGCAGCTGGGTTTGTCCTTGGGAAACTGCAGCGAGACACGGCTCGCTTGGTCTCCGGGAAATACAAGCAGGACTTTGCTTAGGGATGCGAGCGGGGAGTGATATTTGCTACTTCTCCTAGGAATTTGGGGATTTTCAGTGCAATTCTTGTGCAGCGGTAGAAGGAAGGTCCTGAATGACCTGAAAAATGGGGTTGGCTGAAGGATTGACGATGCTTGGGGAGGATGGGCTGGTTCGGGGGATGCTGCTGTGACCGCAGGTTGGTGTTGGAGGGGACTCAGTCTTGTTTTCCCAAGCTGACGGTGCTGATGGACCAGGGCTTGGCTCAGGACCTCTGCTCCAACGTTAGACACAGAAACTGGGGTGATGTGAGCTGGACAAGGGCTGACAGCACCCATCCCTGCACCCCAATAGCAGCACCCCGAGATCCCCCACCTTGTGCACCAACGGTGGGGTGACTGCAAGGTTTGCTTTTGCTTCCCGTGTCCATCCCGGCTTTGTAGTCCAACCCATTCATCAGGTAAAATGAGATGGAGAATAAGGTCACGGGCTTGATTTACTGGGAGCTTTGAAGTCATTAACCCTTCTCAACCTTTCAGTTGAAACCTGGAGCAACTGAAACCTTTGGGCAACCTGGACTAGTGGGAGGTGTCCCTGCCCATGGCAGGGGGGTTGGAACTGGATCATCTTGAAGGTTCCCGTTCAACCCCAACCATTCTGTGATTCTATGAACATTTTCTTTGCCCCCAGCTGCCCATCCCTGCGCTGGATGAAGCCCCGTGGTATCAGGGCCAATTCAGGGCCAACGACAGATCAAAGGAACCTGTCCTCGGGTGGGTTTCCAAAACCTCCTTCAGAAGGGAGAGCTTGCACCTTGCTGGTGTGCACGTTGGAGGGACAGAAGCACTTCAGCAGAAGGCAAAACCCCCAATGCCGGAGTTGCAACCATCTGGCAAAGGGCATGAACGTATTGCAAGATCTTCCAGTCTCATTTAGTTAAAGAAAAAGCCACGAGAAGGCTGGAGGGGTTATTTTTGGGGGTGTGATTTGGTTTTTTCTCCCTTCTTTACCGACACATGCACAAAAATGCCTAAATTGTTGCTATTTTGGTAAATATTAGTATACCAGCGCCTGTAAGCGGTGCACGGGTGATCCTGCATGAGGCAGAAGAGGGTTGGGAAGAAGTCTGGGTGATGAGGGCTCCAGCTGATTTTTCTTTTTATATATTTTTTTTGCAAATCTCTTGTTAAATTCTATTTTTCAGCTCCACTGAAGTTGATGATATGATCAGAAAATCGACAAATCTGCTGCTGACCCGGACGCTGAGCAACTGTTTACAGAATGTCATCAAGAGGAAAAACGTCGGGCTGACGGAGGTAGGACGTGGCTTCAAGGGGACCCGTTTCCAGGACAGGGTGACAGAAGGGGTTTGGTCCCTTGGAACTCCTTACAGCACCGTTAGAGATGCTGGTTTGGAATATTATAAAATATTTGGTTGGAAAACAATGATGGGACCATGCAGCATCGCTGTACAAAGCAAGAAACACTTATATTGTGGGACAGAGGAAGATTTTTTGCTGTTGCTGTTAGCATGTTGAATTTATGGACCATTATCTGCCTGAATTAAAGAAAGAGGATTTCACAGAGCGCCAAAAAAGAGCCGAGTGGGGAGTGGTTCCCATCTGTAGGTGATGCTTGAGGTGGTTTCAGCACGTTGCTACAGTACAAACTCCATATTGTTTGTTTTTTTTTTTTTTTTTTTTTATTTTTTCTTTTTTTTTTTTT
>VZTO01016752.1:31021-74999 GCA_013400615.1 Syrrhaptes paradoxus | reverse complement strand
TAAATTGTTGCTATTTTGGTAAATATTAGTATACCAGCGCCTGTAAGCGGTGCACGGGTGATCCTGCATGAGGCAGAAGAGGGTTGGGAAGAAGTCTGGGTGATGAGGGCTCCAGCTGATTTTTCTTTTTATATATTTTTTTTGCAAATCTCTTGTTAAATTCTATTTTTCAGCTCCACTGAAGTTGATGATATGATCAGAAAATCGACAAATCTGCTGCTGACCCGGACGCTGAGCAACTGTTTACAGAATGTCATCAAGAGGAAAAACGTCGGGTTGACGGAGGTATGATGAGACTTCAAGGGGACCCATTTCCAGGGCAGGGTGACGGGAAGGGGTTTGGTCCCTTGGAACTCCTTACAGCACAGTTAGAGATGCTGGTTTGGAATATTATAAAATATTTGGTTGGAAAACAATGATGGGACCATGCAGCATCGCTGTACAAAGCAAGAAACACTTATATTGTGGGACAGAGGAAGATTTTTTGCTGTTGCTGTTAGCATGTTGAATTTACAGACCATTATCTGCCTGAATTAAAGAAAGAGGATTTCACAGAGGACCAAAAAAGAGCCAGGTGGGAATTATGAGAGGGTGGGGAGTGGTTCCCATCTGCAGGTGATGCTTGAGGTGGTTTCAGCACGTTGCTACAGTACAAGCTTCGTATTGGTATTTTTTTTTTTTTGCAATCGATACTTTTTTGTGCATAAAGTCAGATTTCCAAAAATTTGAATGCACATAGATTGTGCCTGTTTGGGACCATGTGTGGTACCCAGGGTGGTCTGGATACCTCGGTGGGACCTCTGCGTGCTGTTACTCAATGAGTTGATGTTAATACGGCTGCGGTTGTTTAATTGACCGTTGATGTGTGGCTGCGGTTGTTTAATTGACCGTTGATGTGTGTCCTGTTCTCTGGACACTGTAAATACCCCGTGGAGGTGAGTTTTGGAGAGTTTAGTGCATTTACAGCCATATGTATTTACACCCCATGCTTCCTCAGCCCTTTATCTCCCAGGCTGGAATCTCTCTGCTCCCTGGAGGCAAATTCCTCATCCCTCCTGCTCCTCTCAAGGCTCTCTCCGCAGAGAGGAATGCAACCCTATCCCTGCACTCTCCATCCCCCCGCTGATCTTTATTGCTGCTGTTGCAGACGTTCCCACAGTCTGATGGAGCGTAGGAAAGGCAAATGGAACACAACAGTCCCTTTGGCCACTTTTTGCCCAGTGTAGGTGGTGTAGATGTTCTTTGGCATCTTCCACGTTGAGCAGAGGTGATGCCTTTGGGCTGAGAGTCACTTCTTCACGTGTGCGGTTGTCAAAGAGGATTTTTTTGAGGAAATCTTTTGTAGCATGGCATGAGTTTAAAATAAAGGTGTGGTATGTCCAGAGGCTGGTGTTCATCTCTGAATCTCTTCTTCTGTCTTCACTCTCTTGCTCCTTACTGCTTACCAAGGTACAACTAGCTCTCCCCTGAGGTTATCTCTACCATCAGTTTTTTTCTAATTTGGTTGAAGAAAAACTGCTTTGGGCATCTTCATCCCCTCCTGCCTCTTTTCTTTGTGTAACCATTGACTTGGTTGTCCAAATGGAAGCACGCAGCATTTCTGCGTTTCTCAAATCCTTCCCTCTTAAGAAAAGCCATTGATGTGACTGTGTGGAGCACAGGAATTAAAGGACGCTTTGAAGAGCCCCAGGTCACGTACAAGCATGGTCCTGGTGTCAAAAGTGATCGCAGAAGATATTTAAGAACGTTGGATAACTCTCACTTCCCAGATTTAATTTTTGCACAAAGCAACATCGTCCATTTCTAGGCTCTCCAATGTCGTTTTCCAAGCAGTGGACATGGGTTAGTGGGTTGGGTGGTGTTGGGTTGGACTTGATGATCCTTGAGGTCTTTTCCAACCTTTATGATTCTATGACAAAGTAATTCAAGGCTCTATACCAACTTTTCCCAGTCTGTTATCCTCTTTATTTTTCATTGCTTTTTTGGGGGGGCTACCTCTGGGCAGTGGATGTTGACATTTGCTATGAAGTCTGCTGCAAATAATTCTGGTGTTTTGAATAATTCTGATGTCCCTCAGCAAAAGAGGGAAAAGATGCTACTGTTTTTTTTTTTCATTTGAATATCCCAACAAGAAGGTCTCACTCCAAGAAGAAAGTCTTACCCCTCCGAATTCAAGGGAAGATCAGAATTTGAAGGATCCAGAGAGGGAGCAGGAAAGCTCTTAGCAAGTGGTGGAAGAGAATCAAAGCAATCAGGGTCTTTGAGTTCGATAGCTGATCTGGACCAGTAAGTTGTGGTGATCAGAGAAGAGGTTTAGGAGGAATTTCACACAGTTGGAAATATCTAATATTTAATTAACTTGAAACTGTACGAAAATATGTCACGATGGTGATGTCAGGGCTATCTGACACTGAGAAGAGCAAACAAATGAGCGCTTGTTTGGAGGCAAAAATCAAGAACAGAAATGAGAAGCCCCCCTCGTTACCCGTGTAACACATTTTGGGGACCAAGAACAAAACAAGAGGAGTTCAAATAGCTTGTAATTGGTTTCTTGAAAGCAAAAACCTGACTGAAATCCCATAAGCACTGGCTGGAAGGGACCTCTGGGGGTGTCTAGCCCAACCTCTCGGTGGGATTATTATTATTCAGATCACGTCGACTATTTCTTTGTCTACCCAAGTTTTAATTTCTCCAGAACATGGGTCCCACGGCTTCTCTGGGCACCCTGTTCCACTTCTGCTCTACCTTCCTAATGACTCTTTTCCTTCCCAATATCCAAGATGAACCTCCCCAACTGTGACCATTGCCCCTTCTTGTGTCCTCTGGCACTAACAAGAGTTGGGTGCTATAATCTTTTTAGTGTTACTTCAATATTTCAGTGCCTGCAACACTCAAATCGGTGATTAATCCGCCTCATTCAGAAGATTTGCGAAGGTTTCAAAATAATTTCTTTAGAGGAGGTAACTGCGGACCACCACACCATACTCCAGCAATTAAATTATATCAATCCAGAGTGTTGTAATGTCTTCTGTAAGAGAACTGTTTTGCCATGATACTGGAGCTAGAGGTTGTTTGGAAAGGTTTTGTTATAGCTGATGTTGCACCGGGAAAATAATCACAGCAGTCTGCTTGGAAAAAAGGTGTCTGCTGAAGGAATTAACGATGCCTCCAAGTCAGTGATCCTAACGTGGAAGCCTGGATTAGTTTGCTCAGGATTGTAAATGTTTCTGTTGGTTGACTTCAGCAGAAGGTTTTACTCTGTAGTTGCCTTTAATGTCCCGAAATAGTGTCATGTCATTGAATCGTTGAATGGTTTGGGTTGGAAGACCATCCAGTTCAAACCATGGGCAGGGACACCTCCCACTAGCCCAGGTTGCCCAAAGCCTCATCCAGCCTGGCCTTGAACCCCTCCAGGGATGGGGCATCCACGTGAAGGCAGCTGAGAAGACAGCGTTGAGAAAATTGCAGATCATGGTGGGTATGATAACCCAGAAGACACCAGGGTGAGGTCTGCTGTTCACCTACACCACCCTCGGAAAAGTCAAACCTCGTGGTTTCTTTGTTAAATGCCTTAGTGTGATATTGTCTGGTGTCACTCAAGATACGGGTTAGTTAGGGTTCAGTAGCAGACAGAATGTTTCTGATTTGACGTGGCATTTTTTTGTAAGCCTGTTGTATTTGAACTACGCTGAAATGAGCCCTGAGTGACAGCTGAATGTAGGAAAGTCATTACAAAAAAATATATCTTTTGTTGGATTAGTGGCTGTCATGGGAAATGCTTTTCCCCCAAAATTGTCTTTTATTTAAGTTTCTGATGTTGTTAAAGGAGGGAGAAGCCTTTGAGTGTGTAGCAAAGCTTGGCATGTTTGTACAGCATCAGCTTTTCATGTCAGAAGTTCTTGTAAATTGGCATCTGTGAACCTGGCATGTCCCTGGCTTCAGGAGCACCATCTTTCAATACCTTTTTTTGCCTTTGCAGCTTGTACAGATTATTATAAATACGACCCACTTGGAGAAATCCTGCAAGTTCCTAGAGGAATTCATAACCAACATCACTAATGTACTTCCAGAAACTGTCCACACTACGAAACTCTATGGGACCACGACCTTCAAGGTGAGAACGCTGGTAGATCCACCTCCGGGGAGCTGCTCTTGATGGTTGGTTGGAGTGTGTCTCCCGTAAAAGCGTGTGTGTGGACCTGTGTACGTAGGGTGGGAGCTAAGCCGAGCTGATGGGTAGTTCTGTCATATCCTGGGAGACTCACTCCATCAGACTAATTTTTGAATTTGTCCTTCAGAGCGTTACTTCTGTTGAGTTCATGAACCTTTGTAATTGACAGACTGTGACTGCAGCACTTATTATCTAAAGGATTAAGCAGCTTTCTTAAAAAAAAAGCCTGGTTTTATTTTTTTCAATGAATTTCCAATTTGCCTTGCACACGTCTGGCCGTGAACGCAAGGTCTCCTCTTCCACCCAAGAGGAGAAGAGATTTTCAGAACTTACATTTGTGTGTCTTTCCACTCCTTTCAGCGTTATCCCCTAAAAATCAGGGCTGGCAGAAGCTGCTAGATTTCCCAATCTTTAGATCATAACCCAGGAGCCTTGACCCAGATATATAAAGTCTGAATGCTATAATTGGGTCAACTGTGGGGTGTCCAAATTGTGTCTCATGGCCAGAGGGCAGGACATGCATGGAGGACTCCAGCGATGGTAAAGAACTGGTTAGGTGAGGTTTGCCCTTGGGATAAGTCAGCAGGAGACTAAGGCCCCATGTCCCCAGGGAGGTCCATTCGTTGTCTCTTCTCGAGTCATCTATCTGGCCTAAGGGTGAGCTTTCCTACCCTTGTTCTGGCAGAGAATCTCCACCTGCACACAGTTTGGTGGACCTCAACTTTTTTCCGCATGGGACGTTCCTCTCCTGTCTCCTTCTACCATCCTCCAAAAGGTTTGTCCTCCTGGTTCCCAGGTGGCATCAGAGGCAGACACCAGCTTGATCTTCCCTACCGCTGACCTGGTAGCACCCACCACTGAGCTAACCTGAGGTCGCTGCAGGTCTTGTTCTACTTTTAGGGCTAAAGCTTGGGTCAAGCTCGTGTAGTATGGAGACTCCATCCCATGTAATGTGGTTTCGTTTCCCAGGACGCCCGCCATGCTGCCGAGGAGGAGATTTACACTAACCTGAACCAGAAGATAGACCAGTTCTTGCAACTGGCGGACTACGACTGGATGGCCATGGAGCCGGGCAGCAAGGCCAGCGACTACCTTGTAGATCTCATTGGCTTTCTACGTAGCACGTTTGCTGTGTTCACACACCTCCCGGTAAGTGATCTTCACCAGTTTGATTTTTTTTTTTCTGTCCGGGGAGCGCCTGGGCATCCCATGGCGTGGTTGAAACTCAAGCTCTGTGGTGTGTGATGGAAGTTGGGGCTTTGCACTGTCAAGAGCGATGAAGTAACAAATCTATTTATAAAGCAAACTATTTTGTATTTTACCAGAAGTTGGGCTTCACTGAGAGTCTCCCCAAGTATTTGCAAGTCTACTTAATATTTGAAGGAGGGAAATATCACAATCAATGGTGTAGAAGTAGGGTCATAATTCTCTAGCCACCTATATTTTAGATACATTAACTTTCAGCTTAATGGACGTTCGAGATTTTTTAGCTCCCAGTATCCGAGTGTCTATTATTTGAACTGTAGATACATTTCCAAATGTTTGTCAAGTCACTGGGTGCCTTGCATCAAAATATTGCTCTGCATTGGAAGGCAGCATATATTTCTCTCTTTCCTCTGCTGTCTAAAACACGCCTGTGTTTATGCTGTTATTGCCATCAGAAAAATGTGTTATAGTTGTTTTTTTGCAGTTGGCTGAGTAGTGTCCTGTTAAATAGGAAAAATATCATCATCAGGGAGTTTCATTTTTGCTCCAACAAGTTTTTTTCCTTTAAATAAGATTTATTCGGAGCTATCTGGATATATACTTATGAGTATCTTCAATCAGCAGGTATTTTGAAATAGTAAATCCACTGGACACTATGTTTCTTCTAAAAGCAATTTCAGATCTTTCTTCTTTACTGGACAGTTATTTATTTGTTGTTAGTGGGTGCCCAGCGTCACAGTACGCTGACACACATGGGGCACCTTTCACGAGCTCGAGTATAAACAGGAAGAAAACACTAAGGGCACACAATGGCCGTTTCCTCAACTCCCTTCTGCTTGTTTATGTCGCTGTGATTGCTCCACTGGAAGGATGTTCAAACACTCCAGAGTCGTTTTAGGAGGTGTTACAGCCCCAAAACTTTGCAGTTTTCTGCATGGCTCCTGTCTTTGGGCTTCTCTGTCACAGCAGGAAAATATGGTACCTGGATGGAAATGAGGGTTGATCTGCTGTGGATGGAGAAGCCACTAAAAGAGAAATCACAGAGTCATCATAGAATCACAGGATGGGTTGGGTGGGAAGGGATCTTCCAGACCACCCAGTACCACCCCCTGCCATGGGCAGGGACACCTCCCACTAGCCCAGGTTGCCCAAAGCCTCATCCAGCCTGGCCTTGAACCCCTCCAGGGATGGGGCATCCACAGCTTCTCTGGGCACCCTGGGCCACTGCCTCACCCCCCGCACAGGAAAACATTTCTTCCCAAGATCTCAGCTCCATCTCCCCTCTCGCAGCTTCAAACCGTTCCCCCTCGTCCTGTCCCTGCACCCCCTGATCCAGAGCCCCCCCAGCTCTCCTGTAGCCCCCTTTCAGCACTGGAAGGTGCTGGAAGGTCTCCCCGGAGCCTTCTCTTCTCCAGGCTGCACACCCCCAACTCTCTCAGCCTGTCCTCGCACGGGAGCTGCTCCAGCCCTCGGACCATCTCCGGGGCTCCTCTGGCCCCGCTCCAGCAGCTCCGTGTCTGTCCTGTGCTGAGGACCCCAGAGCTGGGGGCAGCACCCCAGGGGGGGTCTCACAGAGCGGAGCAGAGGGGGACAATCCCCTCCCTCGCCCTGCTGCTCACGCTGTTTTCTCCGTTCTCTGTACCTGGAGGTGCTGCTGGGGAGAAGCTGCTTTCTTGGCTCTGCTGTCACTGGAACAAACTTCAGACTCTGGAGTCTGGAGGTGCTTGGACGTGGCTGGATTCCTCAGCTGCTGGATTTCTCTTTACAAAAGGAGATGTGGCAGCACAGGGGTGGGTTGTTACCTGGAGACCACTTCCACAAATCATCCTGGGAGTAGTTAGAGAAGGAAGTGATGGAATTTGACAGGGAGATCGGTCTCTGCAGCGGAGCGTGAAGCATGGCTAGCAGGAGAGATGAGGATGGGGAGAGATGCTCACAGTGATTTATGAGCTGGACCTGGGGTGATTTATCTTCCTTAAATATGAATCTTTCCTTTTTGAATGAGTCAAAATAGTTTTGGAGACTTGGGAGGGCAGCAAATTGGTCTAAATAGGACCAAGACAGATGGAAGCAGCCTTTTCTCTTCCAGAACTGGATTAGGAAGGACGCAGCCGAGGAGAAAGCTGTCTGCAGTCTGCTGTGGTGGAGCTGCCGGCTAACGTACCGGTGCTGCTCAACCAGCAGAACCTTCTCTTCAAAGGATTGCACGGCACTGATCCTCCCACCAGCCCGGCGAGATAGGGGAGGGAGGTCAATCAGGTGCTGCCATCTGATTTATGAAGCTGTAGATCTGGTTCAATGGTCTGTAGGAGACGTAGGTCTGGGATGTTTTTATGTAGATTGGAGTGTCTTCCTTTAGAGGAACGCTATGAAGATGTCGTCATTGAATATTGCTGGTGGGTCCCTGTGTATCCTGCAGGCAACGGTGGGTGAGAGCAAGTCAGGAAAAAATCAGAGTACATCAAAAAGGCACCCAGATCCCTTGGTATCTCCTCTTGTTCATTCTTGTAGGGTTCAAGGGCCTTTTTTAGAAACATCTTAAATTTTCTGTGCCTTGCTAAATGAAATGTAGGAGATAAGGCGTGTGGAAGCCCACGTCTGTCTAAAGCAATGCAGAAAAATGATGGAGACGTTTCTGAAAGCACCAGTTGTGTGGGATGAGCTTCATTTGTGAAAGAGCGCGAGGGGTTTGAGAGGGAATGGGACTATCTCCAAAAGGCGTGAGTTTGCAGCCTGTTCCAGGTGTAAAATGTAGGATTTCCACACTGCCAGTTGCTCACAAAGAAAAGCAAGTGACTGGGCACCATCCTTGGGAAGTGGAGCATCTTCTTGTCCCTAGACACGGCCTCCACACAACACCATCCCTTCCTGCTCTCGTGACCATTCCTGGTTTGGAAATGCTCCGTCTTCCCGAGCAGGTACCTTCGTGTTGAGTAGATCTACACGATTTTAAAATTTAAGTGAGAAGAGCTCTCCTAGTATTTGAATTTGCAGCAGTTTTTTAGGAGAAAAGAGTGTCAGGCTCAGGAGATGACTAAGTGGCAGGAGCCGAGCTACTCACCTGCCTTCTGTCACAACAGTAATTACACCGAGAAAAACCTTCACCTGCTGATCAAAGAAACTCAGCCTGGGCATGTCGGCGGTTACTGTGCGAAAATTACAGCAACAAAAAGCGCCGTCCTGTAATAGAATGGAGCCGAAAGTCCTGAGCCTGCAAAAATGCAGGCGGCTCCTTAACTTGATGGGTGTGAGTAATCCCATTGTCTCGGACGGGGCTGCTCATCTGCAGGAAACCTTCCTGGGGTCAAGGTTCCAGCTCTGCCGCAAGGCAGATCAAATGGCCTTGAAGGGTCCGGTTGACTCAAGTCAACATTTCGGAGAGAGGGTGAAGAGGAGCAGAGATGCTGAGCAAGCTAAAAGGTGACCCCGAGCCAAGATTTGAGCGTTAGGTTTTGTGTTTCCCTTTTTGGATACATGAGGCTGAATTTTTCCTGTATTTATTGGGGTGAATCCCAGAAGGGTTGGGGTTGGAAGGGACCTCTGGAGGTCATAGAGTCATAGAACGGTTTGAGTCGGAAGGCACCTTTAAAGGTCATCTAGTCCAACCACTTAGGGACATCCTCACCTAGATCGGGTTGCTCAGAGCCCCATCCAACCTGACCCTGAATATTTTCAGGGATGGGGCATCTACCATCTCTCTGGGCAAGCAGGTCATCTGGTCCAACCCCCCTGCTCAAGCAGGAAAAATAATCCAGACCAAAGCTAGTCCTGGCTTGTGGAGTGGCATAAAGCATCTCTACAATTCCATCCCTGATTTTTCCTTTAGAGCATCAGCGGAGACATTGTGGGAGGTGGTAGAAACCGTTCGATATTAGGAATCCTTGGAATCGATTTGCTTTTTCTAGCTTTGCTTTAGGACGCCGAGCTCCCAGCTGCAAAGGGCGTGTTGGTGGGTACAGGGTGTGCTGGGGGGCGAGGAAAAGTTCATGGTGAAGTTAATGGGGTTTTGGTACATACCACTGCTGCATGAAATTTTCATGGTGGTTTCGAGCCACAATTTGAAAATCCTCCGTTAAGTGCCCAAAAATGTCTCAAAGCAAATAACCCGCTGGTGGAAATCAAAGCATAATTAACATTTGGCTTCCAGGCTGCCCTCTTCCTGCGTTAACCAGGGAGAGTCGGTTACTGCTGCCGCTGAGCTTATTAACGTGGGATGCTCAGGCCTCCTTTAAAAGAAAACACTTAAAAAAAAAAACTTTATGAAAAAAAAACTTTAGAAAAAAAAAAACTTTAGGAAAAAAAATAGTATTTTATCAAAAAAAAAAAAAGGTGGTTTTTGGTTTTCAGCACGTAAAGGGCCATGGCCTCAAAAAATTACCATTTCCAGCATAATACTTTGAAAAGAATGACTGAAAAAGCCTTTTGTCTTTGATGGCTGATTGTTGTTTTTATTTCTTGTTAGACAAGTTAATGTAAATCGCATTGACAGGGCTACTCCAAACACACTGATTTGTTGACATTAAGCTTCTCGGAGATGGAGGGTTGTGTCAACACCTACAGTGAACTGTCAGGTTAACAAAGCAAGGATGTTTTCTTGGGGGATGGGAGCAAAGTTGAGGGAAGGGGGGGGTGTTTTGTTTTTATTTTAAGTTTCCTTTAATCCTCTGTTAGTCTTGTATCTTGATAACCTCCTTTGGAAGGTAATCAGGGCAGGTCAAGAGGTGATGCTGACCCGGGAAGGGGAAGCAATCTTTCAGCAATCGAACAAACTCTAACCTCTGCCGGCTTGAGTAGTTCAGCGTGAACTCTCTGCAAAGGGGTTTTTGGGTTGGAATTTTTTTTTTTTTTTTAGTTTTTGTGCTTATTTTTTCCAGATTGCAGGCACAGNCTTTGGTAGAAAGAACTTTGGAAGTGTTTATTTTCTTTTTAAAGAGAACGATTACCTATGTTTTTATTTAAAAAGCCAAATCCCTCTGTAATATTTTAAAAGGCAAAGCACTGTGCGTGGAAGTAAAATGCCTTGAACTTTGCACCAACCGCAGCCTTGACCACGTTGGGAGGGACCCAAGTGGAAAATAACCATCACGAAAATATCACACGAGCACGAAAGACACCTTCTTTAGATTTACCCGAGTCTTGTCTGTGCTTAGATAATGTTCCCTTTGCCTTCAGAAGGGCTGAGCAAGTTTTACTTGAGCTGAACCCTGAGGTCGCTCGCTCGTGTTTGACATCCATCGCCTCCGTCCTACAGGTGGGAAGCTGAGTCTCACGGATGTTGACTTGCAGAACATAGGTGTAGCAATAAAAGTGGGCTTATGGTAGTTTGGTTTCCTCTTCATCCTCCTTAGACCAGGTTCAATGAACCCATATTTTGATATTTTTTTTTAATACCCTGCCAACTGCTGAGCAGCCGGTGCCTCGGCTGGACCGTTGATGGGTTGTAGGCACCTACCAGTGATGACCAATGTGTATGGGTTGTAGGAAGCTATAAGCAATGACCAATGTGTATAGGTTGTAGGCATCTATGGGTGATGACCAACATCTATGAGTTGTAGGCACCTACGGGCGATGACCGATGTGTACCTCTCTGCCTTTCTCGCTGTTGCTTTGCTCTCTTCTTCTGCCTTTGACTTTAAACTCCCTGTGTTGTCCTCTGTAGGGGGATGTAGATGTCCACTCTACAATGTCGGTGAGTACAAGTCTGCGTGTCGTGCGCGTTTGGTCTGCTCTGCTTGCACCTCGAATGTTGGAGGGGGAGTTGAACCAGAAAAGGTCCTTCGTCTCGGAAGGGAGGAAAGGAAAAGATTGAGTGGAAGTTTAAATGAGTAGGATAAAAAAGAGACCAGGGGAAAGAGTTTCCTTCCAGACAGGTTGCTCACAAAGATGCTGTTGGAGGAGAATTGCTAAATGGTTGCTTTTAGAGCAAGTCATGTTTAACTGCCTCCTTTCATCTCCCGTACATCCCTAAATGTGTGGGGGATTAGGGGAAATGCCTGTCACTAGGGAAAGCTTGATGGGATCTTCAACTTTTGCTTGAAAGAGAAAAGGTCTATGGAAAAGCCCTGTATTTTGTTCAGACAAATCCCCCATGGGCATTCCAGCCTGATGTTCTTCCTGGTCTAAGTGCTCCGACGTGGGGCTTGGACAGCTGAGCCTTCCCTCGGGATGGAGTGGTAGAATAGTATTTCATCCAGAAAATAGTGTGAGTTCTTGACTTTTGCTTTCTCCCTATTTGGATTAGGGCAATTAGGAGGGAAAAAGCGAAGGAGACCTTTCGGACCTGCCTTCTGGTTCAACGAACCCCTCTGATTGTTGTCATTTCTGCTTGTTCCACGCGCAGGAGAAAAAGCTGTGGCACTTCCATGGATCGATGGCAAACAAAGTGCTCCCGAGCCACCTTGTTTCCTCTATTCCCATGTCTGCAAGCCAAGGCACGTGCGAGTGATGCGTGCCTCCGTTTTTTTTTTTGCCGGCGCAGCCCTGCTCGATGCAGTTGTACGGTGTGAGATGCGGCCGGTGCAGAGACGTAGCTTCTATCCCAGCTTCTGCTTTTCCACCTTTAACCCCTGCTCTTCATTTTAATGTTGAGCTGCTGCCGTAGTATTGATATTTCACGCCCCGGTCGGGTGCTTGTACCCCTTTTCCTGGAAACTGAGCATAGCTAAGCCTTGAGTATTTGCAGGCTCTGGGCACCTGGGGGTTTTCTAAGTCAACATCGAGGTCTCAAATCAACGCCAGCTTCTGGAAAGAAAGAGCCTTGTTAAAGCAATTTGAGGCCAGCTTCCATCAAAGCCGTGACTGGGATGCTGGCGGGACTGCTGGGGAGCTGGGAGGGATGCTTCGTGCATCCCCCGCAGCCGTGGGCTTTCCAGGAGCGGTGTTGGATGTCGTCCATCCTACGTGGTGTCCTTAGGGCGTTCCCCTAAGAGAGACAGATGCAAAAAAGTGGTCTTGCCTCTGGCTTTTTCAAGACTTTCAACCATTTAGAAGCCAGATGTATTTATTTCTTTAATTGAATCCAGTGCCTAGACAGCTCTGGAGTCAGCTTCCTATGGAGAGGGGTGCATTAGTTTCATTAAGGTAAATCAATGAAAAATAATACCTGGAGGTCCCCTGGAAAGGGTCAGGAATGGAGTAATCCCTTTATGTGCTGGGACTTTGCTAGCTTGCTCTTAGTTGGTTTTGTTTTTAACTGCACCAGATTCTAATTTTCCTTTTAACCCCTCTAATTTTCTGTTCTCTAGGTAGTTTGTATTAATTGGTGGAAATAAATCACTAATCTGGCTGTCTGAAAGAGATTGAAAAATAAAAATGTGATTGCACAAAATAGCAGGACAAAGGAGTAATTGTAACGGAGTTTAAAATGCCCGGTGGGAAGTAGTTGTGGCTAATCCTGTAAGTCTCTTGGTGGTGTAGATAGAGACATTAAAAAAATAAAAAAAAAAATTAAAAAAGAGTTCCCTAGGATGTGGACATGGACAGGACACGAGCAGCATCCCAAATCCTCCCTGGATGGTCCTCAGGGAGTTTCCTCTGCTCCCTGGAGGTGATCTGAGTCTCTTGAGGGGTTGCTCGGACCAGCTTGCCCTGAAGGGTGGGTGCCTTGGTGGGCAGGAGATGGGCTGGGGATGGGAGCAGCACTTGCAGGGCTGTGTGGTCCCGTGCTGCCCACCTTGTGCGTTACTTTCCTGGTCTTCTCGAGTGTCTCCAAAATCCCAAATGTTTCCCTAAGTGAAAAGGTCAGAACAAGAACTAATGGTTGCTTTAAAGCAAGGAGCAAAGCGTTGAAATACAGGGGATTTAGCTTTGTTGGCTGGGGAGAAGGCTGACCTCTGATTAACCCAGGAGCACTAGTTAACTCGAACCTGGGTAAGCCGAGTTATCTTGTAATTACATGGTTTCTTGTCTGCTTTCAGCACTTTGAAAATTAATTGAAGCTAAAATGCCCGGTCCCATAAATCCTTTAAACCAGGGCGTGCACACTTCCCTAGGTATTGCTTCCCTTTGTGTAGTCACCTTGGCGTGTTTGGCTTTGATTTCTATTTTACAAACTCAGATTTATAAAGGTGTTTTGTGCGTACTGTTGCGTGCACGTACGTACAAAAAGAGTCAGACGTGCAGGATGGGGAATTTGGAAGCTGAAAATCCATCCTAGGAGTGAAGGATCCAAACATGCCTGCTGCTTCCTGCTCCACAGCCCCATCCTAAACCTTCCAAAATCCCTAGGAGAACTTAAAGTGTGTTTTTTGTGGGTTTATTTTTTTTTCCCCCTTGAGGCTCAAATTTAAGCGAAACAATAAACTTTGCAATTATATGCTTTCCTCTTATTTCATCTGCTGGCAACCAGCAATCTTGTAAGGCTTCTCTTAATATCCAAAGGAGTATAGATGAACACCCCACCTGCTTCCAAACCCCCCAGCCATCCTCTTTAACCCACCCACGGGAGGAGACGTCCTTTGGGGTCTCGGTGGAGAACTCACTTGAACGGAGGTTGCACAGAGGAGCGTTGGGAGCTCGTTCCCATCATGGCAACGTGAGTGCAGTTGAGGGCTGTTGGTGTGGTTGAAGTGGTGGCAGTTAAGGACATGTTGTTTCATGGCTGTCATAGGGGTGATGTTACAGAGATGTTCTCCCATAGGTGGGATGTAATAGCAAGAAAGAACAAGCAAAGCATTTAAAAGTGCAGATCTTTATGGACTTCTCAAGATCACAGTGATTTTTCTTCATTGTGTTTCATGAATGGCAATCATAGAATCCCAGAATGGTTTGGGTTGGAAGGGATCTTCCAGACCACCCAGTGCCACCCCCTTGCCATGGGCAGGGACACCTCCCACTAGCCCAGGTTGCCCAAAGCCTCATCCAGCCTGGCCTTGAACCCCTCCAGGGATGGGGCATCCACAGCTTCTCTGGGCACCCTGGGCCACTGCCTCACCCCCCGCACAGGAAAACATTTCTTCCCAAGATCTCAGCTCCATCTCCCCTCTTGCAGCTTCAAACCGTTCCCCCTCGTCCTGTCCCTGCACCCCCTGATCCAGAGCCCCCCCAGCTCTCCTGTAGCCCCCTTTCAGCACTGGAAGGTGCTGGAAGGTCTCCCCGGAGCCTTCTCTTCTCCAGGCTGCACACCCCCAACTCTCTCAGCCTGTCCTCGCACGGGAGCTGCTCCAGCCCTCGGACCATCTCCGGGGCTCCTCTGGCCCCGCTCCAGCAGCTCCGTGTCTGTCCTGTGTGCTTGCCCTTGTTGAACTCCAGGAGGTTGGCACGGTCTCACCTCTCCAGCCTGTCCAGGTCCCTCTGGATGCCATCCCTTCCCTCCAGCGTGTCACCACACCACACAGCTTGGTGTCATCGGCAAACTTGCTGAGGGTGCACTCCATCCCACTGTCCACGTCTCCCACGAAGATGTTGAACCATCCCAATATCAACCCCCGCGGAACGCGTTGGAAGGCACAATAATTAAGAGAGCCCAAGGAGTTAATTAAAAACAAAGTAACAGTAATTTCTATGCTTTCATCATCCATCTTTTTCTTTTCCTGGTACATCCAAATATTGAAAATGGAAATTAAATGTAAGATTTAGTTTTTGGAAAAGTATAAAATGAGCTGAAGTTTCACATGCTGCTTGTGTTGGTCACTCAGTCATCTGCTCTGCTTGGAAAAAGAAATATCTCCTGAACTGGATGTTGATGGCTCATGGAGTGGAAATGGAGTGGGTGTTTGGATTTTCTTTTTTTGTTTTGAGCTCGTCCTTCTTTCCAGTCTGTTCAACATCTGGGCCTGAAGTCATGTATTAGTTGAGTTTCCAACAGGCGGCCGTACGTCACGGCGACACGCCGACCCTTCCTTCGGCATCTCGGCACGTGGGAAACTGCGTAAATGGGGAATCTGGAGCATGGCTGTGTGTGCAAAGGGTGAGGAACCCTTCGTGTCGGTGTGCCAGAGGGTTCCAACGCGGGGATGAGTGCGGCGTGCGGTGCTCCGAGCCTTGAAATCTTTCTCCTTTTATTTATAACATCAAATCGTAATTATAAAATTATATAACGAAGATGAAGCGATTATTCAGTTCACTCTCTTTAACTCCTCTGCCTGCCATAATTGGCAGATGCTTTGTCCTGATAAATCAGGACCGTGGTTCTAGCTCTTGGTACGTTAGGGGAGAAAAAAAAATATTTTAAAAAAAATCTGTATTTAATCAACTTTTTGTTTCCAAAATGGCAGCTGCTTTGTATTTAATGGAAAATCAGGCTCTTCCCAATGGAAAGAATGTTATTCCCAAAGCGAATACAAAAGAAAATAAAAGCCACAAAAGAGGAGGATGAAATATGGCATTTATTTTTTTTCTTTTTCTCGTTCGTTCCAGTCGTGGAGCCGCGCGCTCCGATCACGGTCAGGCCACGGCTCTGGTTTACGTCAAGTAACTCGGAAAGTCTCAACCCGTGGACACGGGGACCGGGAACGAGCCTCGCTCCGCGTTAGAAGGCACAAATAGGACCAAGAAAAATTAGGGTTACTTCATGCATCTGGTGTCCATGTAGAGACCCGTTCAGTGCGGGTTATTTGCGGGTTCAATTCCTTTCCAGGCTGAGATGCCTCTGATGGTGGAGCACCACGTTTTTCCCTTGATGCCTCTTGTTGCAGAGCCTTGGTGTCTTTTTCAGAGGTGAATGGTCTCTGTGGTGACCCAAGTGGTGAGCGTGGGAGGAGGAGAAGATTGAGGAGCATCAAGCCCATGCCTTGTCCAAGCCCCCCTGGCTGGACCATGGGTCACCAACCACTCCTTGGGGTTGCAGTGAATCTATAGCCCTGTCCTTTCTGTCTGCTGGTTTTTATCTTGAAAAAAGAGGGTCATGTAAAGGAAAGCAGAAGGCGTCAGCGTTCAAAACGGGAGTTTGATGCCACAGGCTGGACCTCCAGCCTGGTGGGAGAGCGATGGTCAGATGGTTACGTGATTAATGAGAGCAACTGCAAGGTAAATCAAGCGGCTAACAAGGATAAAGGATGTAATTCCTGGTGTTTCTCAAAACATGATGCTATCGGACGCCTAACCCGGCCTGGCAGGAGTGTTTTCCCACCCGTGCCCAGGGTGAAGGTCCTCACGCAAATCTCTGAAGCATCTCAGGAGACCAGACAGCAGCTGGATGCTGCTCATGTCGCGTGCGCCAGGCTCTGTGCACAACTGTTTCCATGTTATGAACTTTTGAAAAGTGGTTAATTGAACATATCCTGCCGTGAATTTGGAAGGCGTGCAAGGAAGAAGATGCAGATTTTGGAATAATCTATTTCCTGGGTGTTTTTTGCATATGTGCATATACAAAAAAAAAAATCGAGCAGCTTCCCAGCTTTGCTGCAAAGTACTGAGCTTCTACAAAAAGACCTTTGCTCAGTTGTGCGTTGGTGTGTGCCTCCGTAAGACTTCAAAGAAACTCCCTCAACACTCAGTTGCAACAGCTGCGTCCCGAGGTCCTTCCCTTCGCCACCCTCTGCCCTTCTTTCTATTTATTTATTTTCCTTTAAAAAAAGTAGTAGAGGTTGTATGTTGGCTCTGACAGCACGGTCAAAGTGAGGGAGAAGTCTTGTGTTCCTCTACGTGCTCTAATCCTGGATCTTCTTTTATCCTTGATCCCGCGATTATACGTGATTACAAAATCCTGGAGTTGTGCCTTTGCTGTTGGGTGTATTCACTCGTGCTTGTAAGCAAGTGGACGCAATTCGTAGTGCCAAGACCCCTTCTGCTTGTGTAGGAAAAACCTTGCCATGGAGCTGGTTACTTGACAAATAGTCATTTGGTTGAAGACCAAAAAAAAAAACCAAAACACAAATCCAACAAAGCAAAAACCCCAAAAAGCCCCCAAAACCCCTCCAAAAGAATCAGAATAAAATGGAATTTCAGATCTGTGGAAGCTCATTGTGACCGTCACCCCCCCCGATGGGATTTCTGATGTGCTGCTCTGTGTTTGAGCCTCGAGTCTCCCACCAGCTTCAGCCAAAATAGCCTCCAGCTGTTGACCTTGGGCATCTTCGACCAAGAGTTTTTCCTCTTTTATTGGAATGCGAGGGAGTTCGTATCGAGCTGCAGTGGTTGGTGTAACCAGCTGGTTTATTTTTTTGTGTGGTGAGGATAATTGCTGTATTTGCTTTTTTTTCCCCCTTTTTTCTTTTTTATTTGTCTGGTTGCCTCTAAGCTTCTGTTGGGAGTTGAGCTTCGCTGTGTGTTTGTCTGGCTGCCCTATCTGTGACAGCCTGTTTTCTCTTTCATGCTCAAAATAGAATAGAAGTGGGAAATGTTTACTTCTGAAAATGACACCCCGGCGATTTTTTTTTAAATACCTCTGGAAGACAGCCACTTAAACATGGACTTGCGCTCAGCTTTCGCATGAGTACGAGAGCAATTCCCCTCCAAAGGATGGTGGCCTTCCAGTTGGCTCTTTTTGCTCTTTAGATGCCGTCAGCTTTCCAGGTGAGTGGGTCTTTGCACATGACAAATTTCTCTTGAAATTCTGTTAGCTGGCACAGATTTAAGGTATTTGCTCTTCATGGGTTTGCTACGGTGAGGCTGAAATATTTCAGTGGTGGAAGATTGTCTTCTGAATCAAGCTATGGCATGATAGGGCTGGTCGGAGTAACGGGAGGACCAAAATCTCAGTTTGACTTGGAAGAGGCCACAACAGCACCTCGGTGGTGAGAATCTGTTCAAATCTGGTGGTTTGCTAACGGCAAGGAAGCTTCTTCCATGGGTTGCTCCACCTGGCCCAAGCGACCAGGCGTAGAGGGAAGGGGAGCAATGCCTGCAGCTTGTCTTGTGCAGAGCATCTGTCCTCATCCTGAACCAGAAACTGTTGTTCATCAGGTCGCTGCTGGCATGGCAGATTCTGGGGAGAAAGAGACCTTTCTTCTTCTGGTGAATCAGGGTGCGGATGCCTGTCCCGTTCACTGCAGGGATGGGGTTTGGGGGTGTTGGAAGGGAGGCTGTTGATATGAACACGATGCCGTTGACCGTTCCAGTGGGTCCCAGTTGTGTGTTGAATCCAAAATACCTTCCTCAAACATATGTGTGGTCATTGCTTCTCCATTCATAAATTTGGGCATCAGGAAACCTTTAACTTTGTAACTGCCAAGTGATATGAAGACCTGATGGAGGCCCAAGGCTGGGGAACATCCCATGGGTCCAAGATTGAGGAACATCCCATGGGTCCAAGACTGTGGAGCATCACTTCCCCCAAGGGGCATTGCTCTGTGTTCAGGAACCCTGGCCCACAAATGTTGCTCATCACCAACCTTCTCTTGTTGGCTGGAAGGTTTCTTCTGCTTTTCTTTGGCAAATTTCAAAACCACATGAATGTCAACATGTAGTTTGGTGCCTGTCGCCTTTTTCCAAGTCTGTAAATCAACACTGGCCTCAGCGTTTCGGTCGTGGGATGACTTAACGGAGACGGAGATCAAATATGGAGCTTGACACTGGCTGAAATCAATGAGCGACCATTAATGTTGTCCCGTGAGTCACCTCTTGCATCCTCTGTGGGTCACATCTAACGCGAAGTGACAGCGCTCAACCCACAGCATGTTCCCTGCTGGAAACCAGGAACTAGTCTGCTCTTGTCCCTTTTTCCATAATACAAACAATTTTGGGAGGAAAAAGTGATTTTTTTCCTACTTAATAAGGGTGCAGCAAAGCCATGTAAATAGAACTAATTAATTAAGAATTGCTCCCTTGATACCTAATCTGCAGCTAATACTCTTAGGGATGGATTGGATTTTCTGGGATGTGTGTTGTTGTCTGACCATGTAGCATTTAACGAGTCTAATTGTCTCCTGGACAAAGGTGCTACGTTGATTTTCCTTTTATATTAAACATAAAACTTCTTAGAAAAATTAACTTTTCCTTTTGCCAATCTGTATTGTTCCCAGTAATTTGGTGCTTGGGCTGTTTTGTTTTAACTTCTTCTTGGACATTAATCTGGGCTTGGTTTACCTGTGGTATCCTGCAATTCTTGAGATCAACACCTTCTCTCTTTTAAACACCCTGGCAGATGTTTTCTTTGTCTTTCCATCAAACTCCTCGGTGCTCTGAGGCCAGTGAAAAAAGTGACATCAATTTAGGGAGCTCCCCTGCCCCTCCACTAGGTCTATGTGATTCCATCCTGTGGGTCTGTAGGTACAAGCTTTGGGTTTGGATCATGCTCCCTGTGCCATCGCTTCTCTGCACCGTCAGAGATCGTAGAATCATGGAATGGTTTGGCTTGGAAGGGACGTTCAAGATCATCTAGTTCCAACTAGATGGGACACCTTCTTGTAGAGGCTGGTACCGCCAAGGTGGTCATGGATGCCAGCTGAGCTCCTCCCTTCAGAGGGGTCTTTGGAGACCATCCTGCTCAGGGTGGGCATTGCTGCACCGGCTGGTGGTCTTGGCCAACGCAGAGAGTGATGGCCAAGAGGTCAATGTCTCTTCTTGACCATCCATTTGTTTGGGGCTCTCACATGTTGCTACTGGGCCTCTTTCTCCTGGGTAAGTTCACTTTTATTTGCAAAATTTTGGGTGCAGATCCACATCTTTCTTTATAAATAATTAAAACAACAAGAAAAATAACAAACAGAAAACTCTACGCCAAACCCAACAAAAAGACCAGCCATCCCCAACCCCACTCTTCTAAAAACTGAAAATGGATTTCTGGGCAACTAATAAAAGAGTTGTTTGCTTTTTCAGTGAACCTCTTAAAACCAGCAGAGTGCCCATTGTACATTTGTTTTCACTGTTTGGGACGCGTTAATGTATCTGGGCAATAGTTTGGGGGGTTTTTGCCATCTTCAGTGACGGCAGAACAATTGTTTGGTGTGTTGTTTTTTTTTAAAGCAATTAAAAAATGCCTCAGGATGATGTTAAGAATCTGGCAAATCAGGATGGCATGGGCAAGCCAGGAAATTTTCCTTTTAAGAGTTGGCAGAGCTGATTTACTGATTTTGCTCCTAGTTTAGTGAGATTTGGGGCTCCAGTGCTGCTGGCAGCAAGGACGGTCCCAGAGGCATCTGGAACAGGAGTGTATCGTGTCTTGGGGTCTGAAGTCTTCATCTGTGCCTGCACAGAAAGTATCCCCTGAGGTTATTCTTAGTTTTATGCTGCCGAAAAATTGCTCGTTATCGTAGCATCTCATTTACATCTTCTGCAAAATATTCCACCAATACTGCGTTCGGAATTGGAAAAGCCAGAAAATCAGTGTTGAAATTATTGGGACAACTTTGTGGTGTTTATAGAAAAGTGGACGTTTAATATTGATAAATTCCGATTTTTGGCCCGTTTTTCTGTTGTATGAGGTCCATGGATTTGTACATCTGAATACACTTAACCACATCGATCCCGATGCTTGTTGCAGGTTGAAAAAGGAATTCTGTTGTTTGCAAAAAAGAAAAATTAAAAAAAAAAAAAGGGAAATTCCCAGACCATTTGAAACCTGTCAGGCTTTATTTTTTGTGGAAACGCTGCATTAAATCTGTGGCAAGTTGGTGGAAGCATTCCCGGTGCTACAGTAGGACTTTTGTTTGCATTTCAGTGGCCACTTTGCACCTAGAATTGGCCAAGCAAAGAGCAGGAGGCACCGGCAGGTTCCTCCTCAGCGAAGCCAGATGTGCTCCTGCAGGGTGGTGGGATGGGACCCCTGGGACAACCTCCTTGGGTCTCTTCTGGGACCCTCTGGTTGGTGGCCGTTGCCAGCTGGTGCCACCAGCGGGGCTCTGGCAGCGGTAGGTGTGTGCCGAGGAGCCCCTCTCCCCCCGCCGCGACTCCTGATTGCAGGTTAAGATTAATGGGTATTTATTTTAACAACCATTCCGTTTCAGTAGCTTTTAATGAGTCCTTTGATAGCAAGTTCCTTAATTAACAAGGCAGCCTTTCAGCGTTTCCTTTCCCTAATTGTTAACATATTTGCTATTTTCAAACAAACGCGCTACCGGGAGCAACGCCGGCTCCGCAGCCTCCGTCCTGACCTTCCCCGCGGTGGCAGCCCGTCCTCCTGGGAACACGGAGGCTTCCGTCTGCTGCTCAAGGATGAAATACAGATGAAAAGAGATGGTTTCGTGGCTGCTCTCCTGACTTGGTGGGGTCCATGGGGAGTAGCCCGTGGCGATGTGGTCTGGTAGGTGCCCCTTGGTTGCGTGTTTGGGAGAGGTCCAGAGGTTTGGCTCTGCCCTTTCGCTGGCTGGCACGGCCACAAGGAACTCTCTAGATGTCCTCCTTGTGTGCCTAGAGGAAACCTTGGTGGGACAGGGATGACAGCTTCACCTTGAGGGCAAACCCCGATGGAAACCCCAAATGCTGACCCTAGCTTTGCACCAAAGGCCATGGATTCGTTGCCAGAAATACATTTACAAGATGATTGAAGGCTTGAAACAAAACCCTTTGGCTTTCACTCTGATAATACTCTCAGAATTTCTTTATGTGACTGAAGGCTGGACCAAGCTGGAGCTTGGTGGAGGTGGTGGGCAGGCGCTTGGGCGTCTTGGCCATTGAGCTCTGTTGACGTTCACCCATGACTCCTGTTCCCTCCAGTTCATTTTTAATGAGGTTTGCAAAGGTCTTGAATGAGCGAGTGGTACTATAGAGCTGTCCCTGGAATTGTTTCGTTAGATTTGAAGCTCTTCAGTTTTCTGTCAAGTTGGTAAATGAGCTGTTGGTGACTTTAAGGTGTTTCTTTCCCCCTTCTCTGCAGACAGCTCAGGTTGTGGTTGCATTCCTCCTCCTTTGCCACATTCTCCAAATCTCATCTTGCATTTTAGATAAATCGTTCCTGAGCTGGAGGGACCACAGCGTTCAGGCAGGTAAAGCCTTTCTGAAATACAGGCAGGGACCGAGGAGCCAACCCAGGGAGTGGGATGGGGATGTAACCCAATGATTTCTTGGGGCGCCGGCACGGGGAGAGCCTTTGGGAGTGCCACTGGTTCCACCACGCGCTCTCAAAAATCATCAAGGTAATTAGCACGAGGTCTGAGCTGTCTCGGCTGAGTGCGGCGGCTCCTCTGAACCGCGGGGTTTTCTAGGAGCAACGACGTCTAGAGATGACATCTCGGAGGCATCCAGCTCAATCTCCATGCCGAGGCACATGTCCCGGCACCGCTGCTGTGGGTGGGGCGGTTAATGATTTTGGCTGATGGAAAACACGTCCATCACGGGCTCAGCTCTGCGTGTCGGTGTGCCGGGCGGGTGCCCCAGGGCAAGAAGGGGCTCTTCCTCCCAGCACTGTGGGAAAGCTGAAAAATCGTAGAACCATAGAATGGTTTGGGTTGGAAGGGACCTTAGAGATCATCCAGTTTCAACCCCTTGCCGTGGGCAGGGACACCTCCCGCTAGCCCAGGTTGCTCCAAGCCTCATCCAGCCTGGATGGATGGGAAATGAACTGGGATGGGAGAAAAAAATGTCACTGTGAAGTGAATCTGTATGATAAATAAATGCCGAAGAACCAAGAAGGGCTCGTGGTGGTGTGAGGATGTGGTCGGTGTCTGCCAGCATGCAGCCTAAACCATCCCAAGGGCGAATACAAACAGCCGTCTTCACTTGCAGCGGCAGCTTATTAGCAGTGATATATCAGTGTCCTGGTGCTGGTTTTTTCTCCTGTCAACACCAGCTGCTTATCAAGCAGATATTGCACTATATTTCTGGGGAAATAGTCTAAAATTGATGTTCATAAGCCATTGCTGATCTTGTAAGCAGCTGCTGTAAGTGGGCGTCTGTTGCGTTGAGCGTAGAGCTGTGGCAGAAAAGGATTAGGTTCAGTTTTATTTATAAGGTTGGGTTCAGTCGTATTTATAAGAATGGAAAATGTAAATTCTGGAAGGGATTTAAATCTCTGTGCCCAGGGAGTGAGACGCTGGTCATCCCTGGTGGTACCTTCTTTTTTCTCGCCAGACTTTTAGCACGATGATTTAAACCCCCATGGCATCTCTAAGCCCTCTAGTAGTAAATATAAGGAAAAAAGGATTAATGCTTAAAAGGTGGAAAAAAATACCTGTATATACTTTTGCCTTTCATCCAGTAATACTGGATCTAAACTGTCAGGCATTTGTATGTTCTTAAATCTAAGATGAAAGCCGGAGTCCTTTTGAAAGCAGAAAGTTTTTTAGGTGTTTAAACCTTAAGAATAACAGAAATAAAAGGTCGGGTTCTCAGCTCCCTTGAGAAGATTCAGCTTTGGGGTTTTCAAAGACTCACATTTGCACCTGAAAAAAGTTTTGGGTCTGGCCAAATCCTTTGTCAAAAAGGAAGGAGAAGGAAAAGCTGAGCCCGAAGCTGCTTCTGGGCTTGTCGGTTGGATCCCCTTTCCTACCTCTGCAAGGAGCTGTGATAGAAAATACTGGCAAAGAATGTCCTAAAGTACCACTTACACATGGCTTTCCTGATGAGGACTCGGCAGAGCTGTTGCGCTGTCAAGTCCTGATGATTAAATTACTTTTCCCATCCCATCTTGCTCGCGTTCGGCTTATTAAGTTGACATTTCATCTCAATTATTTGCTCTTCTTCACGCCCTCCCGGTGTCGCCTGTCATTCACTCTTTATTCGGGCAAGTCTGGCTGGCCGGAGGAATGCGTGCGCCGGGGCAGGCGTGTTGCAGGCGTA
Source organism: Syrrhaptes paradoxus (assembly GCA_013400615.1). Lineage (NCBI taxonomy): Eukaryota > Metazoa > Chordata > Aves > Pterocliformes > Pteroclidae > Syrrhaptes > Syrrhaptes paradoxus. The sequence continues at coordinate 51,028 of VZTO01016752.1, read as the reverse complement.
GGTAACCCTTTAGGTACCTCCACGCCTGCTGATCGGACCCTTGCTTGGTGTGCAAGAAGGTTATTCCTCTTAAATTTTTGTCAACGGGGCAGAAAACCTTCTTGAAGGGATTTCCTTTTGACTTCGCCAAGGGTTGAGCATCTCCAAGGGTTGCAACCTTCTATGCAAATTCCTGGTGGTGTGCGTTGGGATTTTCTTGTGCTTTTCCAAGAAGGGTGACCAACATGGGTGTGGGTCTCAAGGCTTTGCTTCCTCATCCTTTGCTTCCATCTGGGTCTTCTGCTCATAAGACATCGAAACTACTTGGTCGTAGCGAAAACTCAAGTGTCTGTTGGAAGTAATGAAGAAAAATCACAGTTGGGTAGCGATGTGCTTCCCACCGCGGTTGGGGATGAGGAATTGGCACGAGCGGTGTTTTAAATAACCAAGTGTGTCAGAAGAATGCAAGTAAATGATGAAAAGCAAAAAACAAAAATACCGACGCTCTGCTAAACTTTATGGTTGCCATGCTTCATCTTAATTTTAGTGAAGGTGTTTGTTTGGAGGTGAGTAATGAACTCTCCTGGAGCCTGGGAACGGCAGCGAACGGCGGAGATGAAGTACCCTGCCCTGGAATGCATGAGTCTGCTCTTTTTTTTTTTAAAATAAATGATTATTTTTTTCCCCCTCCTGCTGAAGATGAATACGGCCTGAAGATCCACAACAACTTTGCAAAGCTGGTTAAAAACACTTCCCAGCAAATGCGTCAAACGTTTGCTCATCCGTCCGTGCCGCGGCGATAGAACTTGTGATACTTCGCTTGAAACGCCACGTAAACCCTCGCTTTAATCCCAGTTTAAATACAATTTGTAAAAGGGTTGTAAAAAAAAATCTGTGAGGTCTCCTAAGCCACTCCTTGTTTGCAAGAAAGCGTGTTAAAGTCTTTTGTCTGCATTTGAAGACATAATCTCTGGCTGAAGCGGTTTTCATGGTAGCAGCATCAAATATTATCGAGGGGTTACGCACGCAGACATCGGGATCGTTCTGTGCAGCGTCAGCCGGTGGGTTTGGCAGAATCTGGGCTCTTGTGCGAGAGGATTTCCCCATTTTTATGGGTTTAGTATATTTTGCACACTCGTGTAAATCTTATCTGCCAAATCTTACCTCCCCAGCTCTTTATCTGGCACAGATTTTGGGTGGTGCACAGCAATGCTTGGGGAATGGGGGAAATGTTTTGAACGTTTGGAAATGAGGGAGAAATTTGGATAGGCTGGAAAAAAAAAAATTGCTCCCACATGTTCAATGCCCCTAAATGATGCTTGGTTTGAGTTGACTGAGAGTGTGGTACTTGTAACAGGTGAGACTTGCTGCTGTGATGCAAAATAAACTCAAATAAAAGGAATAAAAGGAACCGTAGGTTTATAGGCACTGTGTGCGTGAGATGCTCCAAGTTTGTTTTCTGCTCCCCAGTAGCCAAAGCTAAACCTTGAACTGTGAGCCTCTGCTGTGGGTAACGGGATTTTGAAATTCCTGGTTTGGAATGTATATGGGAACTGATTTAGTTGTAGGCTGGAGTTTTGAGTTGTCGTCAGCACTATGTGGACCTCTCAACAAGCTGACTTCAGTCAACCTGTGTAGGACCTCAAATAAAATCTGTGTGTTTTCCTACTTCTGTTACGATGATGCTGAGATGCTTAAAGCTCTGAACAGCCCAAGGTTGTCCTGGATTTGAGCTGCTCCTAGACACTCTGCCCCCGACGAGGTCTAATCACAGAATCCCCGGATGGTTTGGGTTGGAAGGGACCTTCAAGCCCATCCAGTTCAAACCATGGGCAGGGACACCTCCCACTAGCCCAGGTAGCCCAAAGCCTCACCCAGCCTGGCCTTGAACCCCTCCAGGGATGGGGCAATCCTGCTTGGGGACAATGGGGAGCCCTGGAAGGTGATTCCCTTGAGAGACGGTGGTTGCAGGATTGACCACCTCATGAAGGTCCCGTAGCAGATGGAAGCCACTGAAGAGGCTGGACTGGGAAATCCTGGGTTGCGGTTCCTCTTGCGTTTTGTGCTCGATGGCCTTGTTGAGTCTGGCTTTTCTCTTGCAGGGGAAGGTGGCGCAGACGGCGTGCATGTCGGCGTGCAAACACCTCTCCACCTCGCTGATGCAGCTGCTGCTGGAAGCCGAAGTGCGGCAGCTGACGCTGGGCGCCCTGCAGCAGTTCAACCTGGACGTGGAGGAGTGTGAACGTAAGAATCGTCTCGTTTTCCGTGTCTCTCCCTTTGCCCATTTCTATGTCGGGACCCAAACCAGGGCTTTTAGTGATGCTGAGTGTTGAGGACCGGTGAACGCCTGCAGAGCTGGCTGGTGCTGGCCACGATGACACTTGGCAATATCTCCAGGACAGAAGCAGCCCAGCAAATTCTGAGATCAAAGCTTTACTCTTTTTTTTTTTTGTCTTTAATGCTGCCTTGATGCTTTCCAGACTGTCCCTGCTTTTTGAGGCTAAAAAATAGGAGGGATTGGAGTGGAGGGCTAACAAAAATCAGATTACTTATAACTGGTTCTGAAAATAATAACTGGCTTACGTTCTTAAGAAGTTCTGGTCCTCTCTTGACCTCAGCTCTTTGTCTTCTCGGTCTGCCGCGGGGAATTTTTTCTCAAAGCGAAGCCTTTTTGCAAAATTACTGTTATGGAAAAGAGATGCCTGGAGACAGAATAACTAGGTGTGTTCAGAGGTGTGTGTGGAGCACCGCGGCTTTGCTCCCCACCCTCCTCATTTGGGTTCCTCTAGCTTACACCTGAATCCGCTCGGAAATCCTGAGGTTTTCTTCAAGTTGCTTGTTATCCTGCTCGACAGAAGAATTCAGAAAATATAACACGAGCTGACAAAATGCTTTTTTTTTTTTTCTTCCTATTTTTGTAATTGTAGCTAGAACAGGGTGAACACACTTCTGCAGGAACCTCTCTTCCTGATGAGGCGGATGGATTTATTATTGGGATTAATTGGGATGGATTAGCGACCATGGCTGTAGAAAGAGCTTGGCAGGGCTGATAAAGCATTGAAGAAATCTTTTAATTCCAGAAAGGATAAAGTACTTTGAGGAAGTGTGGTTGTTTTTTTTTTTTTTTTTTCCCCAAATACCCACTTTTTTGGCTTTCTTGGTTGATGTGGAGATTGGGATGTGTCTTCCTTAGAACACAATAAATCCGGGGAGTCTTCCATTGAACCCCACAGCAAAATAGTCCCTGGCCTCAGTGTAAACGGTATCGGAGCCTGAAGAGTTGTGAGTTTGCTTTTCCCGTCTCTGATAACTCAATGAAATCGGTTGTGTTGGTTTCATCATTGTCTGGCATTTCCACTGTCCAAAGATTCTCTTCCACCCTTTAGAAAACATTTCGTTGGTCGTATTTTAGTTCAGCTGCACCCACCAATAGTGAGACTTCTGAGAAAGATCCCCCAGCAAGATTTCTGGTCTTTCCAGGGGTATTTTTTAATTTTTTAATGTCCTTTTGCTAATTCCCAGCTGAGTAGCCTGGGAGAAGGATCCTTGCTTAATGAGTCGTATCAAAAAATTTCCAGCTGTATCATGCGTCGTAAATGCAAACCAAGATCTTATTTTTTCTTTCAGAAGCACCTTCAGCCTTAAATTCTGGCTGTTTCATTTGTGTCCCATCAGCGCGTTGGGGCTGCTGTGTTCCCAGTCGGTGCCCGCGGAGGGACCGGCGATATTGCTGAGGATAATAGGAAACGTTTCTCATTCATAATAGTTTCCTTCTTTTTCTTTTGGCCGCGAACAGACTCGTATCCCTGCATTTTTCCGCCCCGTGGGTAACGTGGGTCACTAAGCAGCGTCTCTTCCCTAAAAGCCCCCGATGCTAAGTTAAACGGATGACATTTCATATCGGGTTTAAAAGCACCTTTCCTTAAGTTCCAATTGTTTTGCAAGACAAACCCGGGAGCACTCAGACATTCAAGAGCAGGTGACGCCAACCTGAGCAACGGGGCCAGCGACCCGCTCCCCCCAGCCCGAGATGCCGGCGCGGGCAGGGGAATGGAGACGGATGCGGGTGCTGTAACCTTCCGATCCATCACTGTCAGCCCCCAGAACAGCCAACCCAGACAAAGTCTTTTTCTTCCTTTTCGGCATCAAAAATGCCTTCCCTCGTCCCTACGGCTTTGCTGACACCGGGGATAATTTCAGTTCTAGTTTTGAGCAGTGTGTTGAGATTTCAATTTTAGGAAAAGCCAATCCTGAAAGTGAACTGGTGCGTTCAGAAAATATGTTTCAATTTGCAAGGGTTTTGTTTGGGGTTGTGTGTTTTTTTTCTTTTTTTTTTTTTTTTTTTTTTTTTTTTTTTTATTTGTAGGTTGGTTCTTGTGTATTCTTTTTTTCCCTGCTTTTTTTATTTGTTTTTTTTTTTTTTTATCATTTACCTGAAATTGCAGGTGGGTACCTGAGCATCCTTATGATCCCAGCTGCATTTATTTGACTTTATCTCGCTGCCTCCAGCCCTCTTCCTCTCCCCAGACTCCCAATACCTAGTTCAGCAGCTTTATCGTGTACTTATCATATTAAAATCGGATTTTATAGCTGTTTGGAGCACCTCCAGTGAGTTCTCTGATGTGGGAACATGGCTTCAGAGTTTCGATCTTGGAGTTTATTAGGCTTTTGTTTCACTCTCTGGTGGATGCCGAAGGTATAAGCTGGTTAAGAGAGTGGTGAGGCAAATTAATAAATTATTTAGCATGGTTTGAAGGTGGTGCAGATAATTTAGAGTAGATATAATCCACATTGCAAGAAAATGGTTTTATATACTCAATAGGTAACAATTGTAGAGGTGAAGACGATGATGGCTTGAGCTTAAACAAGACACCAGTGAATTAATTCCCCACGCTTGTGGGTTCATGAAATATTTCCTTATTTTTAAATAAGTTGCTATCCCATCAGCATAAAAAGGGAATGGCTGCATGAACCCTTGCATCAGGCTAAGGTCTGGCACCAGGCACGTGCGAGCCTGGGTGGGGAGAAGCAGGAGATCATGATGGGACCCCCTTGCCTGCCCCAGAAATTCCCCCCTCTGTAAAAACGTGCTTGTGTTGCAGCTTCGAAGCACTGAATATACAGTTTATTAATTTTATAGCCTTCAAAAAAAAAAAAAAAAAAGCTTTCCGAGGAGTGGGGAGAAGTAATAAATTAAATAAACATTGAGAGGCAAATCTTGATGTCTTGGTTGTATGAATAGTCCCGTGTACGTCAGCAGCATTTTTGGTTCGAAAGAGGCAAGAAAGAGCGGAGCTGCAAGGTCGTAAAAAATCCTTTTGGGCTGCCTGTGATGAGAGAAACCCGGGAAGAACGGGAGCTGTGTTCCTGTGCCGTTATCCCTCCGGCGAGACCGTTTCTGGACCCTCCGGCGGAACACAGCCCTTGGGGGGGGTCTAAGGCACCAGTTCTGCACCTCGAGGTGGATGTCCTCTTCTTTTTTTTTTTTTTTTTCCCCCAAGCAAAAAGCTGTTTCCCAAGATGCGTGTTAGAGGTTTTAAATTTTTTTGGTGCAGATTTACAGTGGTTTGTACAACAGCTGGCGTCCAGGGAAGGGCAAAAGTTGTTCTTACAGCGTCGGTGGCTGCCCAGGTATTGGTTGTAACTCTCGTTCGTGTTGCTTGGCTTTGCAGAGCTCTTTATTTTCTGCAGTCGAGAGAGATTCTCTCACCTCCTTTTTAAACCTGGAGTGAAATAAGGCGGAGAGGTTAAATGAATTGCCCAGAAAGGCACAGTAGGACACATCTAATTACGTCTCAATTTAGGAGTGAGTTCTGGCTCCAGCCCAACGAGCCAACTTGAAAAGAGGGAGAAAAAAAAAAATAAAAAAAACAACTCTGGAGAGGGGGGAAAAAAAAAAACCAAAACCTAACACAAATATTTCCATGAACCTGTAAATAGAGGAGGTGATGTTTTTTTCAAGAGAGGCATTTGCTTTTTTTTAAAATGGGTCGCTGCCTTCCAGAATACGGCTGTAACCCAAGATCTGACAGCACGTGCAATGTGCTTTCTGTAATTGCTGTGTGCCTTGTAACCCGCTTCCCTGCTCTGCTCTCTTTTGGATCTCCTGCTGCTGATTTTTAATTTTTTTTTTTTTTATATATCTCCTGTACCTCAGAGGTAGTGGGAATCAAATCTAACAACCCAAATTTGGAGATTGCGACTTAAAAAAAGCAAAAAAGAAAAAGGGGACCGCTCTCATTCCTACAAAAGTGTTTCCCATCTCCGTAACGGGTTCCAGCAGCGGTTGAGGCAGATTGTTTTTACAAGACTTAGATCATAAAATAAGCGGTTCCGTAATCTCGAAAGTCTTTTAACTGCAGCTTTATGAGAAATCAAAAGCGCCGTAAAAATGATATTTAAAATTTCATTAAACTCTCAATTTTGGGTCAGCCCACTCCTGGGAGCAGTCAATAAGAAACACAGATGTCTCCGCTGGTTGGAGGAATCCTCCAGCCTGACACTCGCTTGTGCCAAAATGCACCGATAACGGGTCCCGGCACAGCCGTTCCCCATCTCCTCCCTGGCCACGTTATCTGGCTCCGAGGACGTTCTCATGCGGAAATCCCAATATTTGTGCAAGATGCCGGGATTTGCCCACCATGCCGGAGGAGTCCTCTCCCTCGAGTGTGGACTTTGGCACCGTACAAAAAGCTGCTTGATGTTCTTCCAACCTGCAACCCATGGGGATTGATGTGCACCACCCTAGAGGGGAGCACGGCAGGTTTGAGGACAAACTCCCTGGATGCCCCATCCCTGGAGGGGTTCAAGGCCAGGCTGGATGAGGCTTTGGGCAACCTGGGCTAGTGGGAGGTGTCCCTGCCCATGGCAGGGGGTGGAACTGGATGATCTTGAAGGTCCCTTCCGACCCAAACCATTCTGTGATTCTGTATGTCCTACAGATTGGCAGGGACCGATATTCTTGCCGCATAACTCATACAATTTCTTCTAAAGAGCTTACTTTTCTTCTACTTGAAAACATCTAGTGGTCCAGCAGTGAAGAGTTCCTCTCTGGGGCTCTTGAAGCTCCTCAGCCTTGTCAGACCACCACGGCCCTGGGACCACTCATTTCAATGCAATGACAGGACTCCAGGCTCATCTTTGTTCCAGCAGAGGAACAAATGATGGAGGGGGTTAGACATTTTTATTTAATCTGACCCAGTTTGGTGTATTTTGGATAACTCCTCCCTCCTCCCCGCAGCTCTCTGGAATTCCCCAGATGGGGATGAGCTTTGCTAATTTGCCCTATAATGGGGAACAGCTTCAAAGCAGAACTGTGGGAATGGTGTGGGTGAAAGTATAAGCTCAATATGGAAATTGGGATCTTCTCTCTGTTCCTCTTGCTTCAATTCCTACCAGTAATTTCTCACCTTTTTTCCCTTGTGAGCTTCTCCAGAGTCCACGCAGAGATTTGTTCTTGAGCTTGAGTGTCCTCAAGGTGTCATTTGGTGCCTCTGGGTGAGGTGCAAGAGCTCCTGTTGCTTGGCTTTTCCAAGATAGTCTTCCAAGGGTTTGTCTAAGGAAGATGACTTTGAGACCTGTGTTATTCATCGAGGAACACTGAGATGGTTCTTTCCCCAAACACAAAAATCTTGTTGGTGACAGATGCAACCCCCAGCGGATTGTCCAGGTTCCCCTCCCCAGGAGCTGCTCTAACCTCCATCCCATCACGAATGCTGGTGCTGTCGTGTAATTTAGAGAAAAATCTTCCCCTCAAAATGATGTTTTTTGAGCAGTGAAGTCACCAGCTGTGTTTATTTGAACTGCGCAATCCGTGTAAGACTGTCCCTGTGCGCGTAGCCGTCTCCAGTACACACAAAGAGATTCCCCCGTTCTGGATAATTAATTTACAGTGGATGTCTCTTTTCTGGTGTGCGTTTGAACTCTTTATTCTTTGTCCATTGTAAAGGGCTTAACGGTTCCTGTTCCTTGATTCTTTCAGCGGTGAAATGTTTTGGAAGAGAGGTTAGAGTCCCACTGTGACCTGCCCTGGGTGGCCCAAGCCTGTAGACCTTGCAAAGACATTACTTTTTTGGCCTGAACACAAGCCTCTCAAACCTTTAGCCTGGCTAAATGCTTTGTACAAACAGCCGCATACTGATCTGCTCTATTCTCTTGTGATTTTCTGCTCAAGGGGCTGTACTGTAGGTGGCTTGCAATGTTTGCCACTTGCCTTGGTGGTGGAGACGGTACAATAAACGAATCCGACAGTACTGAGGCCAACACTGTTGCTTGGTTGTTCCGAGAAAATTATCCTGAAATCTGGTTGAAGAGATTAAAACCAAGAAGAACTGGCTGTGTCTTTCCTCTAAAGCTCCGTTCTCTTCTTTGTTTCTTTTTTTTTTTTTTCTTTAAGACTTTGTTCGTTCCTCCTTCAAAATAAGTTCGTGGCATTGGTATGTAAAATGTGACCTACGATTACAGAAGGTACGGCTATTTTGGTAACAACCGTGGGGTGAAGCATTGCATTCATCCCTTTTCGGGCTCCTTACAGCCCAGTGCTGTAGCAGCTTTCTTCTGGCATCCGAGCCGTACTCTCCATCTCATTTCTTCTGTAATACAAATAATATGATCTCACACGTCATCTCACTTCTTGGATGCCAAGTGCATCGTTAACGCAGTGGAGATTCCAATGTGTTCTTTTGGTGAGAATTACTGTTCAAAGCAATGTTGGTTCGATGTGCTACCGTGGTTGTAATGCGCGGTGTTGAAGGGCAGCATCGCTCCGGACTCTTCCAGCCTTCCTCCCATGTGGTTCCTGAGAAAAAGCTAAAGGTGAGCCGCTCACGGGCAGCCGTGTCTTGGGATGGAATCTGTCTTGGGTTGCTCGTGAGCAGGTAACAGTAGGGATAAATTCGCGAGTCTTGTGAAAACATTCGAGACCCAGTCACAGGCATTTTCTCATGAGGGTTTGAAATTCATGCTTTCGGGAAGATCTGAAATTTCACAACTCCATGTGTGCTTCTAAATGGATTCCTAGCAGCTGCAAAGCCTTTAAATCCAAAATAGAAGGGTGTTTAATTTTTTTTTTCATTTCAATCCTTCCAGGGTTTCTGTTTTCCAGTATTTCTTCAAATATAATTAGCAACATGATGTGTCCCCATCCTCAGAGAGTAGGATGTAGCAGTTCAGCCAGTTCGTTGGGTACCTCAACCCAACACTGAGCCACCCAGGGCAGTTTCATCCCTCGCGAAGATGCTCAAACGCTGTTTCATCTAAATATTTGTAGCTTCTTAGGTATGTGCTTTTCCAAAGCAGGGGTGTTTTAGGATTGATGTGGATTTGGGGATAATTTTTCCAGATGAGACAGTGGGGTGTACAGCAAATGTGTAAAGATGATTTATCCCTTGCAGATCAGAGTCAGAAAGCTTGGGTTAGTCCTCCCTCGCGTGTGCGCTGGCTCAGGCAGGCTGCAGTGAAATTTTATGGCAAACATACATTAAAATGCCTTTAGAGTTAGAATTAATTAAAACAGTTTTTGAGGGTTAAATATAAACTCACTTTGGACTATTTGCAGCTTAAATATTGCAGCGGCGGTCAGCGAAAGTGGCTGGAAGCAGCTCCTATCTCTGTCCAGTCCCATCCTGTGTAAAAGTGGCAAAGTCCATGGGCACAACCATGGATGGATTCGCACTTTTCCTATCCAAAATCTAAACGTGAACAGTCACGTACACACTTTCTCTTTTTATTTTTTATTATTTGTTTCTAGTAGCAGCATTGGATAAAAGTAATGGGTTTACAGGTGTGTTTGCTGTTGTCCTGCAGCCGTTGTCACTTGAGCGATGACTGCAAAGATGAGTGATGGTTTCAATCTTAGAGCTCCTCTGGCATTAAAAAATATTAAAAAACGAAGCCTTGGATGTCTGAAAACCAGCCACTTTGCCCCTGGAGGTACCTGTGTCTGTGTTGAAAGATATTCTCCATCCCAAGATTTTAATGGAAGGTGAAGCAAGAAAGCTGACAAACGACCCTTCTTTGGTTTCCAGAAAGAAGGCAGTTGAGGAACAGGGCCGAATCCCCATGTCTAATTCATTAATCTCTTCTCGTTAGAGCCATGGGGACTGCTCGTATGACTGGGCTGCTATAGGAAGTCTTGGAAAATAGGACTGCAGTAAAAAATAGGACTGTGATGGTTTGTTTTCCTTCTTTTATGGCATTTGCTGAAAAATGAGATGACTTTTGGAAGGAGAAGCGTTCAAGAGAAGACCAGCTGGCATGAGATGACACTGCATAGCATGTAAGGACAGGACAGGCTTTGTCCTTTAGTACCTTTGTGCAGTCGTGGAGACAGAAGGCAAAATCCTCTGTCCTTATTGCCGAGCCATCCTTAGTCCTCAGCTTCGTGGAGCTGCAGGAGCTGTTTTGAGGGTTCTTCTATGGTAAAAAACAGAATAGTTGGCCAATGATGGCGTCTGGCATCACATACCTTAAAAATCTGGTTTTCCTTGCCATCACACTCAGTTGTGTCTCAGGAAAACAATTTGTTCCATCATGCAGCATCTTCCGTGTGTGCAGGAGCAACAAAGTTCATCCGAAGGCAGAAACTCTTTGAGTCTTTCGTGACGTTGAGTTGTGGCTTCAGAAACTAGGTTCTCTCCGTGCTGAAAGGTTGCACGGAGAACGGAGATAAAGCCGTTACTTCTGTAACTAAAGGGGGTGACAATGAAGTGAAGTTGGGCAAAATCCACCTCGGGCGCATCTTCAAAAGACACACGTGAATATGTGCAGTCGTTGGCTTCATGAGTGCTACCAAGTGAAAGCTGTTAAATGGCATGGAAGAGGTCCTCTACTGTGGATTTGTTCGGGTCCCACTCAATGGTTTTAGACTTGGTTTAAATAACAGACTAGAAGAAAAATAAATGACTTAAGTAGGAAATTTTGGCCAGATTGCACTGGAAGGAGGTAAATGTGGCCTTGGAAAGATTCTCTTCACTTTAGAAGCCAACGTTATTCAGTTGTCAGATGTCTTCATCCAACATAAATAAATATGCCGCATAATGGCCGCGATTCTCCCCATTTGGGGTGACTGTACGCTGGCAATAGCGCACCGTACCAGATAATGCAAATAATCTGCTGCCGAATAATTAATGATGCGGCTGGGCATATTTTTTTGATGAATGCTTATGGAGCCTGGTGACAGGCGTGAAATTAGAAAATTCCTTCAGCGCCCTAAAATATAAATAGCTTTCGGAACTGAAAAGAGTTTCACAGCTGAAGATTTTATTGTGTTGAGAGGAAAAACTTTTCCACCCCCATCCCCCCTTTCTTCTCGGCGAGTTGTTTGTCCATTCACAAAACAAATACTCTGAAGCCCAGTACGGCTCATGGGAATAAATTTCAGGTCGAATTAGTACAGTTTCCTTGCTGTCAGGACGGTGGAATTAATGGTGTTTTGATGACACGAATTTTGAAGGGCGAACAAAGACGCTGAAGGGAGGGAGACATGACTCCTTAGAAGCGCGGTCCTCCTCTCCCCCAGCCTCTCTTGTCTTCCCTGTCATCCGTCTGCCAATCTCCCTGTCCATGGTTAGTTAAAGGCGCTTTTTATCCTCTTTTCTTTCCCACAGAGTTTGCCAGATCCGGCCCAGTGCCTGGGTTCCAAGGGGACACGCTGCAGTTGGCCTTCATCGACTTGAGACAAGTAAGTCTTTGTGTTTTTGTTTTTTGTTTTTCTTTTAAGATGTGTGACTGAAGACCATCAGGTCTTAAGGAAAGGGGAGAGGAGGGGAAACGGCGTCGGTAATTTACGCCAGAGACCTATATTCCCCCCTCCTCCTCCTCCCTGCGCTCGAAGCCACCTCCTTATTGACCGCTCTGGGGTCCTGGAGATGGTGGAGGTGAAAAGGGCTTGGTGATACGGGGGCGAGAAAGAAAGCCATGCCTGACCCTGGCTGATGGGGTCCATTGTGCTCCCGTTGGCTTCTGCAGACGTGGCGAAAAGATAACTCGGCGACTCTCCCGGCTGACGCCAAGCAGGTGGTGCTAACAGAGAGAGCAGTGATGCAGAGACCGCCCGCCTCGAGGACTTTTGTTCACAGATAATGCCCGCGGAGGCGTTTTAGCGAGGGCGGAGGAATTTGCATTCGTGCTTGTGTGGGGAGGGTATGAGTTTGTGTCCATCTTTGGCTCGGCTCCCCCCTCCCTGGTCCCCTCTTCCGCAGATGGTCCCCAGCCATGAATGACAAAGTAGCTGTTGGGGAAGATGATTGGGGAAGGCTCCGCCCATCGGTGCCTACCTCTTGAGGGGGCCCCGTTAGAGCCAAGTTGACCATAGCAGGTACTGAGGCATTTGTGGGACTTGGCAAAGCCAATTTATGGAAAAGGGCCATTCTAACGAGTCATTTGTTTGGGGTAGAAATGGGCATTATTGATATACTAGGCTGGGGGGAAAAAGTGAGGTGGTCCTGTCATCTCTTGGCACTGAAGATGGATGGGTCGGATAGAAAGTCTGAATGAAGTAGGACTCAATGACTGATGCTTCTCTCCTATTAAAACAATCTTTTTTTTGTCTGTTAAACCCCCCTGGCTTTGTCCCTCCTGCCATCATGATGCAGTGCCTCTTGTTTTCAGGGTTGACGTAGTTTGCATTCTGAAAACTTTCGGGTGCTGAGGGTATTTCTTGAATCTGCATAATCCCTTGTATCGATGATCTCCTTACCACTGGGACTCTGATTCATGCTGGAGCCGCTTTTAACCCGCGAGGGTTTGAGAACTTCTCTGAATCCAATTGATGTGCAGGGAGCAATCTGTCATCCCATGACACTTCGGCGGAGCAGCAAGAAGTTTAATAACGTGGAGATGCCGCGTGTTTGCTTTTCGGACTTGGGCCTTGCGGTAGCTGCCAAATTTGTTTGCGAAACGGTCAAAATAGCTACATGGGAAAGGTATCACCGCTACGCGTTGACACTTTTATCTTCATTAGCTTCTTGGCACTTTATTGACTGCAGTTCGCAACGCGCTCGCAACCTCCTGGGTATAAGGAAATGTGGAGGCTTTGGTCCTTTTCCAAGCACGAAGACTTGAATGCGGGGATTTTGAAGAGGAAAGCTGTGGCTGTTTGAAGAATGAAATGCCTTAAAAATGTTCGGTGAGGTTCAGTTGGTCTGAGCCAGTGCATTAGCGGTGAAACATTTGTACGGTTCGTAAGTGCAGAACGCAGTCAAACGAATTCAGCTCGGATGAGGAGGAAGCTGAACAGTAGCCCTCTACGATTCCTCCTCCTCCGTCAAATGGTGTTCTTTGTACACGGCATTTTCTTCTTTGTTTTGGAAGGTAGTCCCGGGTTTTTTTCTTGCATTTAATAATAATGGCTTTTCTGAATGGTGGGAGGAGAAAGAGGAGATGCTCTGGCCCGTTGAGTTTCAGGTGAGGACAGGCAGTCCTGGATCTTCTGGGTAACAGAGATGCTTGTCGGCGCCAAGTGTGGATGCCCCATCCCTGGAGGGGTTCAAGGCCAGGCTGGATGAAGCTTTGAGCAACCTGGGCTGGTGGGAGGTGTCCCTGCCCATGGCAGGGGGTTGGAACTGGATGGTCTTGAAGGTCCTTTCCAACCCAAACCATTGTATGATTCTGTGATTGTACAGATAGTGGACAGCATCTCCTTGCTCCAAGTAGAGAAGAGTCCACCTATCACTGGCTTACTGAGATTTACAATAATGTGCAAAGATGAGATAGTTCCCAGCTCCCTTGATCCTGTTGATGACCTAATCCCATGACATGTCATGTGTCACTAGAGTCTGTCTGGATGAAGCTCCATTGGCTGCTCTGGGGCCATCATAGCTCCAATGCTTCCACCACCGTGGTACTTCTTGGTGGACTACGGCTCCGGCCGCAGGGACTGGGAGCAGCGAATGGCTGGATGGAGGTACAGCAAAGAGAGGTCTTTAATTTGTTCTTCCACTGGTTTTTAATTTGTTCTTTTTGGACACTGCATCCTTTTGAAACCTCTAAATGTTAACACAATATTGACTCAAAGCTATGAATGGGGAGAAAGATAACACCTGAAAATGTTTGTGTTCCTGGCCGTTTTCCTTCGCCCGCGAAGGAATTCCAGCGTAGCTGCTGAAAGGATGTTTCCAACCTGCAATCCAGATGGGTTTGTCAAAATGTTAAAAGTAATTTCAGGTTTATATTTCATGTAGGTTTATACTTACCTTGGAGCTGTCCTGTCAATTCGTGTGGCTTTGCATGAGCAGGCAGAAGCGGTCTGGCTTGGTTACGTAGGGAGGAAAAATGACTGGGCAAAAAATGCAGCAAGTAAGAAAGGAGATTAAAGAGATTTCCCCCTCCCTTCCCGATGTATTTCAGCACTAGCTGTTACAGAGCAAGTGTAGATGAGAGAAGATTTTCAAAGTAATGTGGGAAGATTCAGGGAGCGACCCAGATTTGTTCTTAGTACGATAAAATATAAAATGGTAGAAAAATGTAGTGATTTGGGTTGTGTCTTGAATACAGATCCTTGTAGTGGAAAATAAGCCCTATAAAAATGTCATTGTCTAAGAACATCAGAGTTCCTCCTTGTTCAGTGTGGAAGACTCAAGTGTAAGATCCCTCTGTCCGTTGAAAGCCTCATTTTCCCCCTGCACTCAAGGAATTTGGGAGCAATTCCATCACCGTATGGTAAAAAGAGCCAAGCCCAGAGAATCAAAATTGCTGTTCTGAGCAGACAGCAATTTCAAAAGGGATTTTTCTTCCCATCCTGGGACAATTGGAAATCCATAAATAATGAAGTGATAGAGTAAACCGAGTCGCATCTTAAATCCTTCTGTAAAGAGCTCTTTTATAACACGGGTCTGACGGCAATACTCAAATGGCTTTACGAGGAATCAGGAGTTACTTTTTCTCCTTAAAGTTGAAATTTTGCTCTTAGACACTCAGTGCTGTATGTTAGAAATCTGAAATAAATTTATTTACATAAATAACCTTGCTTAAATATGAAAGTGTTTCTTTTAATTTAGTCTTCTGCATCTTTCTTTCCAAAGTGCCTTAGGCACTTCTGTCCAAACACCATCGAATGTCCCAATGCCCCTGAAGATCTCCAGGAGCTCTCAAATCAGCCCCAAGCCTGCACATGCAATAAGTTCTCAGTTCTCTCCGCAGCTTCTGGCCAGCTGGAAATGTTTTAGCTTTTCATTTTCGTGGGTTTATTATAAGAAAGTCAGTGGAAGAGGAAGGTTTTATGTTTGTCTGTGAAGTCGCTGCAATCCACAGCCATGCTGATCTCTCCTAGAAGCCAGATCGACACTCGTGGCCGCCTGCCAAGGAAAATCTGTCTCCAGCACTCGAAGAATTTCGCTCTGGGCTCTAGCGAGGGAACGTCCTCAATGGATTAGAGATCTTTAGTCTAGGCCTCTCCGTCTGTCCGGCAAATTATAAATCCTCTGTGTTGAGTTTCCTTTCCAAGTGCAAACTTCAGCATCAAGGGAGATTTCGAGGACGGCAGGCGGGAGCCCGTCGTGTTGGAGGTACGTGGACAAGCAAGAGATGAGGACGGGGGAGGTTCCACTCTTCTACTCCATTATTTTTGTTTCACTTTATGGTTGTAACTTGAGAGTGAAGATGAATTTGAGCATCAGCTCTTCCAACCCCATCAGTAAGGTTGAGACAGGCAAGCGCTATCGTTGGGTGTGGGGCAGCTCTTCTGCTCACTGCTGGTCCACCAGCAAACGTTTTGTGCGTCTTTTAGTGTGTTCGAAGCCAGTCGTGGTTATTGTGGGTTCGTGTTGGATGCTGGCCAGCTGGGTGATGAGAGGTCTTCCTCTGATGTGTTAATTTTTCCCTATTACCTCTGATTTTGGTGCTTAATAAGAGTGTTCCCCTGAGGAACCCAATTCCTGTCCATCCCTGCTCTGTGCCTTGTTCTTCCCTTCATACAGGTTTCCTGTTTCTTTTGCACTGTTTGCATAGTTATTGCGAGGATTTTTATTTTTATTTCATGTAGAAGATGAAAAAAGAAGTTAGGTGTGAACTTCTAAACCATATGAAATGTGCAGTTGTTCTGTCTTTGTGTCCATCTTAATTTCCCCCAATGACTTCTGCCCTGCTCTGGCCATGTTTGGTTGGTGGGCTTCAACGGTGTTACAGCCCTAAACATTTTTCTGAAAATATGAGCCAAGATAGAGGAGAAGAGCTGCAGTGTGAACCCATCCCTTTGACTCAACCTCGAGAGAGAACCATGGAGAAAGCTGGATTTCTTGGTTCTATGCTTGGTTTTAAGGAACCAAGCTCCATCGCAAGGAATGTTGAGAGAGACACTGATGCTGGTGTTGGTGGAGATCCAGCTTAGCTTCTTATCCAAACGTCAGATGATAAATAAGGTTTTTAAAACTCCATCTGACTTGGTTGTTGGCTGCTTTAACGGCACTCGGAGGCTCGGATTTGTGCAAGGTGAACCTGTGTCAAGTGAGGTGTAGCCATGTCTCCTACTGCTACCGGGTGGTCCAAGGTTTCCATACCCAGCCCTGGGCATGGTGACCAAGGGGAATCCTTTGCAAATTGGGGCTCAAGGACCAAGAACCCAAGGGTCTGTGCCTTGACATGACACTGCGATTCTCTGGCTACCCTCTGCTCTGTTACCTGAGGCAATTTCATGGTAGGAAGGTGGACACGGTCCCTCCAAGAGCTCCAAGGCAGCATCCAGGACAGCATGGAGGTTCATTCCCACCAGGCAGGAAGCCCTGGGTTGTGTTTTTTTAGCTTATTTTTACATTTTGCAGTTAAATGGGGTTTCTCTGCCCTGCGAAGTCTAATGAGATAAAACAAGAATGTGAAAACAAGACGTTGGGTGAGCCTGGGAGCCAGTCCTGAGCCTGCTGAGAGAGGGGCTCATTAGATGCCAAACTGGTTTGGCTTATTTTTCCCCACTGGTTTTGCTGGTAGATGCCACAGAAGTTGAAAATCGTATTAGAGGGAGGTTCAGTTAGGTGAACTATCTCGGCGAGATGTCTCCTCTTCGCGTGTCCTTGCTTGCGTCTTTGAAGCCCGGGTTTCTGTTGTAAGAGGAGTTGCAGACAGAGTAGCTGCCGCGTTAATGGTTGGATGCAATGAGGCGGAGATGAAAAGGTGACTCACGAGTTTCAGCTCATCTCCTTCCTTGCAGTTGCTGTTCTCCATCTCCAGATTTTTCTGTAGACTGCCATCCCCCAAGCCCACTACACCACCCGTCTTCAGCCTCGCAGCTCCGCTGGCTCTCCCAAATGTATTCTGTCTTTGCTTATTAGTGCTTGCTTTAATTATTTAACCATTGCTACGTGGCCTCTGCCACATTCTCGTCTCCAGCTCAGCGATCTGAAGCCCTTTGCTGGCTCTTGAGAGCGGTCCTGCCTGTCCCCACCTACAGCTGCCTCCCGAGCGGTGTCAAGCAAAATGTTGAATTCTATTAATCTTTCATTGCGAATGTCATCTTCTTGTGCACGACGGAAGCAAGATGTGTGAAGACACTTGTTCCAGTTGAAGCCCTAATTCTTAATTACCCAGCAATGATGGGTTTGAGCTAGTTTTATCGTTACCTTTAAATTTAGGGGTTTACTGGTAAGATCGTATCTCCGGGCTGTTAATTACTTTTGTTGCTCCTCTCCGAGTTCCTTCCACTGATTGGTATCTCTTGGATAACACATCCACTGTTATTAATCACGTTGATTGCGGTAGTGCCTACAGGCCAACTGGTAACTGCCCTTTTTGCAGAATCTTGTGCAAACACGAAGACCTGAAGAGTCTAATGAGATGGTAAAGACCAGAAAAGGCAACCAACTGCGTCTGACTTGCAGCCGAACACATTATTTCCAATTAAATGGTGTTTTGTTTCCTAGCACCCGTGGAGGTGATAGATGCTTTTCTAGGCATCCAGAAGCCATAGCCACGTGAGCTTCCCAGAAGTGGAGATATCATCACCTTCATCTTCTGTCACACCTTTCTACTTCCATAAACCCGAGTTATGTTGGTTTTTCTAAATGCCAGATTGCCCGGGGAAACAGGTTTCAAAGCCGTAGTCTGGTGTTAATTTATGGTGGACCTCAGTGGTGTCTGGGCCACTCTAGCATCATGCTGAGTTTCCTCTCAAAAGTTTTCTGCATGGGGTAATACAGTAATTTAGTTAACAAGAAAAAAAAAAAAAGTTGTACGTTAGCTTTCTCTCTCTATAAAGACTTGGATTTGTTTTCTAAATCCATATTTGAAGTGAAATTCCTGTTGAAAATGTTTGCTATAATTATTTGGTGGAAAGGAAGTTTGTGTAAATTTATAGATTTATTAAGGCCCATTTAAAACCTTGTGAATTTCATATACTCGTGTTGTAGGAGCCATCTACTCTTTGGAAGATGGAGCTGGCCGTACCCTTCGGTTTGGGTTGCTACGGTGAGCACACGGTGCCTGTTTCACCTGTGAACAAGGTCTGCCCAAGGCCCCCAGCAGCTGGATTTCACATCAGCACGTGGGACCTATTTGCATGTCACCCCTTAGTCTTCAAATGCCCTTTTGATTTCTCTTAGTCCAGGCATTTGGGTGTCTCCAGCCATCTGTCTCCTGCTGGGTATCTCCCTAGGAAGCTTGGAAGAGGTGGAAAATGCAAAGATAAGATGGAGGAAATGACTTTAAAAAAAAAACCAACCCAAATTAATGAACAAAACCTCTTGGATGTTTAGTGAGGAGCCTTTTTTTTTGCATTATTTCATGCTCTTACTATCACCCGATCCTTCTGCCTTGGTGCTGGCACCATCCATATTAACCCCCATTGGTAACATCAGAGCAAGGTGCTTTGTCTTTTCTGGAAACCATTTGGACCTTGATGAAAAGCTGTTTCAGAGCAGTTATGACACATCTAAGAAGTAGCAAGAGATGGTTTGCAAGTTGTGGTGGAACCTCCTCAAGGTCAGGCTGGACTCCAACGCATGGGTGTGCTCTGGCAGGCATCTGGTGGTGGTCAGCCCATCCAGAGCACTCATCGGGAGAGGTGCTCCACGTTGGAGACCCATCACAGATAACAGACCCATTTTTTCCTCCACTCCCATGCATCTTTATGGGAATGCCCGTGGAGATGTGCTCAGACATGGATTGTTGGGCAGGCATTGCCCAGGGAGCCGTGCAGGAATCCCTCGAGCTGTGGCTAACCCACTACACCAAGAATGACATTCCAGGGTCTTGGCCAAACCACTGTGTTTCTTGCTTGTTAGGCTCAGGGTATGTTTTGGATTTTTTTTTTTTAGTGCCCAAAACCCAACAGTATTTGAAAAGGGCACATTAAGTAGTTTATTTATTTTTAAATCAGTGTTAACTGCCTGACTCACAAAGGAAGGATGCTTCAAAGTTTGTGTTGAAAATCCAAGCTGCTGCTCGCTGTGCGCTGCAGAAAAAGGGATGGGGAGAGGGAAAGGCACACAAAGGCGTGAGCTCAGAGCAGATTTAGAGCCTTAACTCTGATTTTTTCTTGCTTTAGTGGGTTTAAGCTAGTCTTAGTGTTACTTTAAACATAGCCTTTTGTAGTTCAATTATATTAAAATCACCCAGATCACTAGTTCATTCACTGCTCAGACTTGCTCAGAATCCATCAGTCTTGATCCGGGAAGGATAGATTGGCATGGGGAGGAATAAAAAGTGCCTGGATGCTCCCCGGAGCCTTCAAACAAACACACACACACAAAAAAAAAAAGAAAATCAAGAGTGCAAACATATTCTGTTAGCACTTCTCTTAGGCGGAGAGCGCTGCCTGGGTTTCTTTCGTTAGGGCATGGCAATGGGAATTGTGGAGTCTGTCGACACTTTACAGGCTGGAACAATAAAAAGAAACAAACAATCAAATCCTCTTTCACTGGGAGACTTTTGGGCTAGACAAAAGAAATAAAAGGAGGAAATGAGGAACTGGAAAGTGAGAAATAGATTTTTCTACCTCACGGTTGGGTGTTAAATTCCTTGAGCCATCATGGAAGAAGTGCGCCAGGCTTGCTTAGATGTTGACATCAGAAGATGGTGGGGTGGGACATGTTTGTTCTCACCTTA